>JAAGNO010017219.1:0-31183 GCA_033439905.1 Ceryle rudis
GTTTTGGGTTTTTTTTTTTTGTTTTTTTTTTTTTTTTTATTGCATAATTTGGCAGGCTTATTTTCTTTATATTAATCATATTGTTTGAGAAGTCACTTTCCTGGGGTGTTAGGAATTCCCAAGATAGGAGAAACAAGTGAAAGATAGGAGAAACAAGTGAAAAAAAGCAAACCAAACCAAATGTATTTCCCTCCCAAAGGGTAATGTTCACAATCACACTATTGTCATCCAAATGAAGTCGCATGTCTGACTGTAGCCCCGGTGTTAAAAAAATGCCATTGTAGATACTTGCATTTCTTGAACAGTACATCATTTATCACATTTTCTATTAGGAAGTGCTGGGGAACATTTTAAGTGCCCAACAATAAATTCCTTTGTTTGCATTTTTTTTCTGTTGAGGCAGATCTTTAATATTAATCTGTCTTTGGGTTGCAGTGGGATTTTCAAGAGCTTTCACTGGCCCATTTACTCCCATTAACTTCAAGTAAAAACAGAACAATGAGCATATTTGAAGATCCTAGCCTTGAATTAAACTTGACTAGAAGGGCAAGTTATTGAGCCAAACATTGGAAGCTGTAACTGCTTACAGTAGGAATACATTTGACATCCAGGTAACAATTATTTCGATATTTAAGAGTTTGGCATGGGTGCTGGATGGAATTTTCTGGTGGATACCACTGAGAGTATCTTGGATGCTCAGGTCAGAGAAAGAGCTTAACAATGTTCTGGTCCGACTGAGGCAGGCTGAGTGCCCTGCCAGCTCTGCATGTATTGTTACAAATAAGTCAAGTAAAGTACAAATCAATAGCACTGTTTTAAAGACTCTAGGATGTTTGGCCTTGAACTCCATTTTTTCTTTTCCCCGGCCAAATGTAGAAACAAAAACAAGCATTCACAGACAGAGGTGAAAAGAAAGCATGTCTCTCCTTTCCCCTTTCCCCCTCCCTCTCATCCTTTGAAGGAGAAAAAACAGTATCCCACCTCTGAGAAGCATCTGCGCTCATTTCCATGCCTACTGCATCACAGCCAAGACAAGACAGTGGGGAAAAAGCAAGAAAGAACAAGAACATACTTCATCTGAGAAAATCTCTTACCACATGGGTAACATTCGGGGGGGAGGGAGGGGGGGCAGGGAATAACTAAGCTCTTTTCGAAAGCCCAGGAGTTTAAACACAAGATGATCATTATTAAAAGGCTGAAGTGGATTGCACATTACTTGAAAAGCTTAAGAAGCACACTCCTTTAACACTAAGAACTACAAATGATCAAAATGCTTTATCATTTAACCCCATCTAAATAATTCAATATTCACTGTGTCTAATTTAGAGTCTTCCACTGCAAATGTATTAAATCCAAATTAATTAATGGTGAAACCTGTTCTCAAATAAAATGATAAAATTTCTTCTAGCATTTTCTCCCCACTGAATATATTGTTATATTCTGTTTATGGACTGGTCATAGTCGTCAGTGAAATCTAGTCCTCCATTACAAGGTGCTGTGTCTGCATTGTATGCTCGTGAAATCAGAAAGCTAGCACACAATTCAACGTAAATTGCAGCATTTGCTCAGGACTAGTAATAAAAGAGATACTTGGCTGAAGAATTAAATGCTTCTGTAAAGCTCTAAAGATTTAAAAGGAAACGATGATGTTCTTCAGAGGAAACAATGATGCTCTTTAGAAGTTTCTGGCTCAGAATTAAAACCTAATCCTGGTCTTGGCCCTGTGCTAATAGCGAGTGCTTTATCAGAGTAATTACCAAGTGGATGTTCAAATAAGGCACCTTCTCACTAACTCTGAGGTGTCCAGATGTTAAAAATGGGTTTTGTAATTCCCATGCCTTTTTCCAAAGACATTAGGATCTAACTATTGTGTTTAAGTATTGTTCAATCTCTGCAAAGTTATTTTAGATAACTAGAAGTTACTGTGGCATTATCTGTACTTAGCTTTGCTTGACCAGTGTCACTATGAATAAAGCCATGAGGTACCTTGGTCCTCGATAATTAATTCAGTTTTCTTCCATCATTAAAGACTAAAGCTTCAGTCATTCATACACCTTAACTACAGACACAGTCAGTCATTGCTGCCACCATTATCAGCAATAATTATTCAACATTGCTGTTTGTTGGCTTGCACAGAAGACAGGTCGCTTGGGAATGCTTCACCCTAAGGCTCTGTTTCAACATACAGTACGTCACTTTTCAAACCCACATAGAAATTACAGAGTGAAAGACAAAGCACTTTCAAGGCTGAGACAAAGAAGTGGCAGGGATGAAGGTATCCCTGTGTTTCCCATGAAGGAAGGAGGGCAAGGAGAGAGGCCTGGGGGAAGACCATGGTAAAAGAGAAGGAATGAAGAGGAATTGCTAAAGAAAGTGTTGAAAGGGGGATGATGGTACAGGATTGAAATGTGAAAGCCAGGCAGGGAACTAATGAAAATTAAACAAGTAGCTACCTCAGTCCTGCTTCCTCTAAAAATACACAGGACAAGCACAGGCAGAATAGCTACTACCTAACCCCGTGATTAAGAAGCTGTGGCAAAAACGTTCAAAATCTTCTTCTAATTGCTTGTTACAAGAGAAACTTAAAGTCTGATTGAGACTGTTCTGTTGGCTACATTTAATGGAGAGAGAGCTTGCCAGTTCTTCCATCAGCAGAGCATTATAAAGCATGTTGTGAGGAATTTCCAATGGGAATAGAAGTAGGCCAGCCAAAATGCTGTAAATAAAACATGAAGGAAAATAAAAACTCCACCACTTGAAGGACAAGACTTAATTTGCCTTCATTGTAACTGTGATATCAAGACTTCTCTAAAACAATGTTTTTCCTTTGCTTAATCATGCAAAATAGTTGTATTGGTTGTGGAAAGTGATAAAATACGGTATTCCTTGTGTTTAAATCTAGACAAAAAGAATTGAATACACTGTTAACAATAGTTTAACAAGGTTTCTAAGTGTAGTATTTCAGCGATGAGAGTGGAAGAAAACCGTGGCAACCCTTAAGGCTCCAGAAAGAGCTAAGGGACTATAAGCTAAGGGGAAATTAGTTTTTCTTGACTCTCCAGGATGAAGACATGTAAAAAGCTGTTGTAAAAACTGGGCAGAATTCACCACTCTATGTTTATAAATCAGGAAAGTTATAGCAAAGGTAATGTTTTCTCAGAAACATATAGTACTGGGTAAAGAAGTAAGACTCTCAAATAAAGGAGCTAAAATACATATTGATTTTGCTAACAATAAATCACTTCCTTGAACAGAAGTAGATTGTGCGTGATGTCAATGATTTTGAAGAGAAGAATTTCCTTTCACTTGAAACTCAGCTGATCTTTCTTAGCTTCTGAAATGTTTGTGAGTGCTGCTGATAGTGTTTTGCCACATACAGAGACTGGAAGTGCCTGAACTGACAAAGAGGACACTGGCTGCCTCTTTGTTGCTCCTGGTGCACAATAACTGAAGCCATGAAAAATATGTCTCCCTACAAATTGTCTTGTCAAAGGCACAGGCTCTTTTCTTTTTCAAAAGGTATAATTCACAAAATGCTTTTAAATGGTAGCTTTTCATTTCCATTCAAATTTAACTGAGTCATCTGAAATAACTGCCTTCAAATAACAATTTATCTTCTTTCACAAATACACAAAGCACTAATATTTTGTCTTGGTTTTAGTGCCCTGGTCCTCTGAAAATATTAAAGGAAGGGTTAAACTGAAACAACTATGTGTCTATAAAATCCTAGTGAAATTCATCAGGAATGCTCATGCTTATCTGTAAATAAAAAGACTCACAGACAGTAATGTCTTTTTTATAAAATATCCTATCATTCAAGTATTATGCTATTATATATTGTGTCTCTTAATTAGAAAAAAATTAGAGCTTACTATTTGATTTTAAAAGCAAGTAAACATTTTTGCCATAATCGTGAGACTGGGAGAAAAAACATTTGCATTTTACATTACAAAAATTACCCTATAATAATTACAGAAAAGTGAAAGAGCTGATTCTTTCTTATCTTGGGCAAATTATTCTGCTCAGATTGAAAATACAATAGGTTTTCCAGTATCCATTTTACCCAGTTCCCCCAGAAATTACCTTAGTACTAATTTGAAGTGTCATTCCCAAGTCTCAATTTATTTATAAAACTAATCTCAATACCAAAAGGATATAATTCTTGGAATAGTCTTTGCAGTGTGAAAATCACAGAAAATAGGGTTAGAATACAAATAATACCCGTATCTGTAATCTCCTATTATCATGTCAATTATTAGGCATTAGCAAATGCAACTAGAATTTTATTCAGCTCATGTCTCCATTGCTCAGGGCTGTGCATCTGACATTTGTACATTTTGTCCATTTGTCTATAAGCTATTTAAATGTTTCTTGATACAAAATGGTTTTTGGTTATTTTTTTTCTTGAAAAAAATGGAACATAAGTTATCTGACATTTTCTATAATAGCTATCAGATGTTTTGTAGTAAACAGATTATATTAAACAATCAGGGGCTCTGAAAAACTCATCATCATGTCCATGAATACGGACAGAGCAGTAGACGTTCTAAATTTCAAACATCAAGGCACAGACACATACTCTGCCAGCTGGCCATTTCTGCCAAGAGAGAACATTTGCATTGTGACTGTGTATCAGATGTTAAAACAGGGAATCACCCAAACCCTTTGGTTTCCTTCTTGCCACAACTGATCCACTGCCTCACCCACCATTCTCCCATGAGGCTGTGGCATGCAGGATGAGGAGTGAAGCAAACCACAGATGATGCTTTATGGTATGAAATAAGGGCAATACTGCCACTGTTTTTCAAATCTTGTATTTTGTGATATATTTGGCACTACTTTGGTCTATTCATGCACGATAAACAAACAAACAAAAAAAAACCAGGAAACAACTGATTTATGCGGGGCACTTCCCTGGTTTTGGAGCACTGTATGGCCTTGTGATTGTGGCCAATAACACGTCTCAGCCCTGCTCTGAGATCCCTGGTGTTTCCAGGCATGCTTGACACATGGTCCTTCTGATCTGCTTGTGGGATGAACCACTGTGATTGAGAAGACCGTGTAGTCTTAATATGTTTTAGCCCATCCCACTCACAGCTGATGGGAAAGAAAGAGAGCAAGCAACGTCCTTCCTTGGCTGCCATATATAAGTCCTCTGAGCTCCACAGAAGAAGGTGGGAGGTGCTACATGACTCCTCTTCCTGCACAATGTCCTTGACAGCTTGAGTGAAAATGTGGGTGACAGGCTGTGAAAGACCCCAAAACTCGGCCATTAAGGTCTCATTCAGTTGACAGTCAAAGCTAGGAACGGCAGCTTACAAACTACTGACTGCTTGGACCACCTTCAAAAACACCTGCTTGCAGCTGGGAATAACAATAAAAGTCATACAAATACTTTTCTGGAAGGCATGAACACTTTTTTTCTTTCTTTTTTTCCTTTTCCCTTTTTTACTATTTTTTTTTTTTTTTCACAGTTTTCAAATTCCTTTGTCTAGATTAAGGGCACTTTTTGCTTCTGGTAACAGAAAAGTCCGACAGTTCCATACCAAGAATTAAGATTCAATCCTTAGGCTGTTCCAGGCTCAGCACACACAGATAAATGTGTTTATGGACTTTAGTGCAAAATACTAATGCATTTAAAAGTTAAATTCCATCTCTGGTGATTTTGTGAACTGGGGTGAGACTGCTGAATTAATGTCAGAAATAAGTCTTCACTGTTTATGTTAGTAAGGGTACCCATAATGATGTAAATACACTTAACAGCATTTTCCCTTCCTTTCTGTTAAAAAAAAAGCTTTGTGAGAAGTTACTTTCAACTTTAAGACACACAATTGCTTTTGATTTGTTTTCTTCATTTTCACAGTCCAATATCATATTTTGCACTCCTGGTGAAATTACTAGTCAACTTTAGCTCTCTTGATGATACAACATCAGATGAAATGACTAATATCACTGTAGAAATAAAATGTTTTCTTTCAGGAATATATTGTCATTACCATGAGAGATGGCATTTGCAAGCAGCAGTCTCAAGAAAATGTAAGTAAATGCACGTCACTTTATCCTTATTTAAAGCTTTGATTTTTTTTTCCAGCTGACCACAGCTGATCTTTGAGATAAGACATAAGAAAGCTTTTAAATTGAGAAAATACATTATTGCTAAGCTTCATTGAGACTGTAAGTGAGGAAATAATTGTCATTTGATCATGCTGTTCATAAGAGAACTGTAAATCTTGCATATTTTACAAGATCCAATTTAATTAAAAAAATGAATAACACTTGTGAAAATCAAGATACGTATCTGCATAATTCCTTTCTTTAAAGGTCCATTTTGGTTTATTTCCTCTTTCCTTATCACATCTGCCTCAGATTTTTCCATAAGGGCTAGAAATATTTTTTTGTCTTATTACTTTTTCATTTGCCTCCTTATTCTCTGATACTGTGCCCTTATTAGTTGGTATGATCTCTCTCCCACTTGTGAAGCAAAAGGGCTATTAGCTACCCTGCATATCAGCCCAGTAGCTGATGAACTGGAAGCCACAATAAAATGATTTTGTAAAGGGCAGAGTTGGCTTTCACAGGTACACGTGGAGACAAATGCAGAGAAAAACAGAAGCACCTTGAGGCACTAGACTGATACATAAAATGTTATGTCTGATGCTGAATATGAATTGTGTGCATTAAGAAATGCTGTTCCCTGCAATATGACTAATTTTTTGTCTGTGCATAAATATGGGGATCTTAATGATGCATTCTTGGGGTTTGAGAAATACAGACAAACTTGAAAAACACTATCGAAATAAGTGAGATAGAGAAGTATTTAATTCTCTCCCTATCTCTCACTCTTTACACAGTGTCTGGGAGCTTGCTTTGCAAAAATTCAAATTAACTTATATGTGCATGTAATTGCAAGCAAAACCTGTGGAATTTTTTAATGCAAATCTAGACCTCCACCTCATTTCTAGCAAACGTAATCAAAACCCAGTAGTATTCTACCAAAACTAAGCTAGCTTTATTCCACTTTCAAGATCAAACTATAAAAGGCACATAAAGGAATAGACATGATCAAAATCAGTACTTTCTACAAATTGTTCTTTTGCAAGACTTCCATTGTGATTGAAACAAAGAGGTTTGATTTGCACCTACTGGAGAAAAGCACATGAATTTAGTGTCTTTGCTACACCTGTTTGAACCAGTTGAGTCATACTCTGGTACTTTTGCACAGACATGCTCTGCAGTCACCAGCAGACCTCCGATCAAAGGCCCTGCAGAGCATACAAGGATGCTGTCGTGAAACAGCTAGTTAAACTGGGCCATGCCAAGAGCTTGCATAGATACATGCTCCATCTGCTGCTGTCTTTACCATTGCTTCCCTCTCTCACAGGCACAGCAAGAGAACTTTTTCATTCCCAGACTAAGCTCTGACGTCCCTGTTGATCTCAGCAGAGCTATGAGACGAAGAGGCAAGGGCAGTGAGTCTCTGCTAGTGGGTGAAGTTACTGCTCTGTTTCCTTCAAGAATGTACCATCTGCTCTTTTAAGAAAGAAACACTGTATCTTATTATGATGCCATAAACTTAATTTCACCTAAGGTCTTGATATGCTGTATAGACCAACAGTACATACAGAGGATATCATGCTGCTACCAAGCTGTGCATGATCTACTTGCAATGAATGACCAGAGCTAGAAATAGACCAAAAAATGTAATGCCCGGGCAATTCAAGGATAAACAACATCTCCCTGGTGATTCATGCAATACCTTTGCCAAATGTTTAATCTAATATGGAACAGAATCTTCGGGAAAAAAAAAAAAATCACTCTTTCCTTTTCTCCTGTAACACAGTCACCTTGAGGCTCATCTTGGAAATCCCTGTGTTACCCTGCAATGCCTCCCTTTCCCCAGCACAGCTGAGGGATTCTGGCGGTGCTTTTCATCACTGGCTCCCATGGCAGCATGCAGGACTAAAGGTTTAGTTGCCTAACCACTGGCTTCTAGTGCCATTTTAGATGCTATACGGTATCTGAGAAGTCTGCATGGGGCTGAAAGACAAGGCATGGGATTCCCAGGAGTACTGCACCAAAAGAGTGCAGTACCTTAATGTGCAGTACCTTAAATGCAGGTAGGCATCCAGAGATGGCACCACATACATTAGATTAGCATGCATCTGCTGTAATACTAAGATAACTAAATTTACTGCTAAGTAGCAAGCAGGGATGTTCTTACAACCACTAGCAAAACAGGCACCCTGTGTGCAAGGTAATTGTCATAATTTTCAATGTCTAACATCAGGCAGGCTTCAGTGATGCATTGTGGAAAAAACACTCAAGAAGTCCTGAAATATACTAGAACTCTCATACTGACAGTGAAAGCCAGAGAAAAACATGCACTCCCAGTAACAGTGGAAGTACTTAATGCTGCAAAATAAACTTGTCATCATTTCACAAAGAAGATGTAATAGTCATCCCATGTCTCAAAGAGCACTCACTACACAAAATGCCCTGTCTCTCCTGCTAGAGGCCAAACTATCCATTCCAGTTCAGAAACTGCAGAGAAAGTACCTGCTGCCCTCAACAGAAATGTGACAATATCACAACCCAGCAGCCTAGAGATTGGCCTGATACCACTAAACAATATTGTCATTACCTATGGCACCCTTTCCAAGTCCAGGTTGTTGAACCTTTCTGAAACTTTCCTCATATTTAACCAGTTGTTCCAAAAATCACAAACACAAGACATGGCAAAGACAGATGGTGAAGTACACTAGAAGTAAACAAGTTCAGTACTCTAGAACTCATGGCCAGTACCCAGTTCCTTTTTATTAGGTAAGACTAATTAGAGGGACATTCTCAGCTGAGAACTCATCTCTCCAAGGGTTGCATGAAACCTCACTGTCTTTAGAGGGCTGTCTCAGCTGCCTGTCCTCTCTGGGGAGCTGGAACCTTTGTTCAGAACAGTGGCCTGTTGGCAGAAAGGTTTTAATCCAGAAATAAACCATTTTTTGATGAAACCTATGCTGCCCAGAAATATCAATTCTACAGCGAGGAAGAAAACAACAAACCCAAATCCCTGCAGGCTCTAGTGAGAAAAAGTGATTTTACTTCCTCTTCACCAAAGTACTTGAAATTTTTGGTTGTATTTTAAGACTTTGTCTTCAGAATGTCCAAAATAAAACTGGCACAGAAGTAGACATGGGAGAAGACCCTTCTGCTCCTCAATGCCTCTGAAGGGCAGAGAAGGTTGGGAAGTTAACCACAGGTGGGGTACCACTGACTTGCTCCCAGAAAGTCTGCCTTTTTATTGGTATTCTTGGCTGCTCCTAACTGTAGTAACTGATCAGAGAAACTGCATAATTCTGAAAAGCAATTCATCCCATCTGAATGGCAGGTATTCAGACTAGAGAGGATCTATTTGTGCCCATTCATATCCTCATTCAAAAGCATTTCTTCATCTCTAAAAAGCATTCTTGATAAAATCATTAAAAAGCAAATAATCAATGTGTAAGACATTTACTTCAAAGCTCAATCAAAACTACAGAAGCAGGTAAATTATTTGAACATTTACGTCCATCTCATTTGTTATTTGCACTTATTTCTGGCTCCAGAAGTAACTTTGAAACTGAGCTTTTAAGGGACACCTTCTCCTGAAAGAAATCAAATTTCTTGTAAATTTTTGTTCAGCTGCTCACTCCAAACTGAGGTTAGACCAAGCTCTTCCTTGAGGATTAAGGACACATCTGTCTCATAAAATGAAGCACTGAGGGCAATATTCATGAGCTACTGCACCTCTTGTGAGCAAGGAGCAGGCTCACGGAGCTCTCAGGATTTGATAAGAGAATGTCTTCAGAGAATGCCTTACACAGACTGTCATAAATTAATTTTTACAAAGGACTTTGCAGATGAAAATCAATTTTCAAATATTAAGTGTTGTGGGTCACTCTGAGACAAGGAGCACTCAAATCCAGAAGCGGGGAAGAAGGTTGGAAAATCCTGATGCAAACCTGAGTTAAGGAGAAAAAAACTGTTTTGGAAAAGAGGGATGGGAGGTAACTAATACAGTTTCTGTAGGAACTGCTCACAGATCTGAGTGCAAAGGGAAAGTGGAGAAGGAAAGAAAAATGAAAGAAAACTACAGTCTGTTAAGCCTTGCAGAGAAAAGATAAGGGCAGTAGAAAAGAAGAATGATTTAATGCTAGCTAAAGTGATTATAGAGAACAAAAGGGCTCTTATAAATCTACTGCGTCTGTGAAGGGGAAAGAAATGCCAGTGAGAAATTATGACTGTTAATAAATAAGGAGAGAAACAATACAAAAAGATTGCCGTAAAGTGGCTGAGCACATGATTGCTATCTTAAAAATACCAAATCATTGATAGAAAAATATTTTTCCAAGAGGTACAGGCAATTAAGAAATTAGCAGGTTCTTGTAAACCTTACTTCCAGTAAATGGAAAAAAAAATGTAGAAGACATCAATAAAAAGCCTCACTTATGCCACTGTCTTAACAGTTTCATCAAGGAACTCTTTCCGACTGAATGGCTTTTTTTATCTCGACCAAACAGGACAGTATCCATAGAGCAATAATACTGGTTTGGTTTAAATCCTTTGGCATAGCAGAAAAACAAAACTAAACATACAAATTGCGAAAAAACATTAGGTTTTCAATAGGTAATACTCGATGTGATCTTGTCTCCAACAAACTCCATTATCACTGTAAAACACAATCAGTTTTCAACAAGAGTCCTGTGGAACCTATCACTGAAGTCTTTTAAATCAGGTCTTTCAATATAGATCAAAACTAAACCAAAGGAGTAAGTTCGCATTTAAAACTAGAAATACTAGAAACGCAAAACGTTAACAGTTTCAAAGATTCATCTGCCCCAGTAAACTCAGGTGATGCTCTCCCCTGGACAGCAAGCATGATGCCACATCCAAAAGCCAAGATACAACCAGGTTTGTGTCTGCCATTTGGTAGCCAGATGTTACAGCAGACTAAAGCACCCTGGGGATTTCCCCATCCAGCAGAGAGACACACTGCCTGTGCTGCTTCTGTATGGCCACAGCTGACTCTCTGGCTGTGCTGTGTGCCAAGGCACCAGCACCCACTGTCCACCTTGCAGCAGTTCTGCTAAGCTTTCTCCTCTGCAAGTCATGCACTGAGGGATTTGCAGATACAAAGCAGAATATACAGCTCAATATATCCTTACATGATGCCTCTCGGGCAGCAAAAAGATATGAGTAGTTACCAGCAAAACACGGAAAGTGCAGGTGACCTGCAGACTGCAGACCCTTTACTGAAGAGGGATAATAGGGAAACTTCAGGAAAATCAGCACCTTTCTCTCTGATTTTCACTCATTCATTCAAAAAGACCAAATATATTAGAAATTACTTAAAGGTGCTAAGATTCTGCCCACAAAGGGACCAAAAAAGATAATAAAAGAGAAGAATATACAAATATTAATTTATTTTAGCTCAATTTAACAATCATCTGTAACCGAACTCTGATTTGTAAATGCAAATAGAACAAACTATAAGACATACAGCATGATTAACATATTTCAAAGCATATGGGAAGCCATTAATCACTGAAATAAAAGGCTCAGATATGGCAGTGGTGTCCTGGGCCAGAACTCAGTGGAGACAGTGGGGAAATCAGCTTTGTCCTAGAGATGACCAAATACTCTGGAGCCAGAATAACCCTTGACATTTGTATGCTTGAATTGCCATGATTAATTATTAAAACTCCTCTTAGACACCCCTCCCCAAGGCTCCCAGCACACCTTGACCACAAGGACCTGCCAAGCAGTGGCACAATAGTGATGGACAAGGTGATGAGGGCAAGCCTGTGAGGTGCCTCTAGTCAAGGCATGGGAGAAAGTGCAGGAAAGAAGTAGTCTTTCTTCCTTTGTCTGTGCAAAAAAGCAGCAAGGATTCTTATGAATGGATATAATCAACAACATCAAGTCAAGGCCCTTGCATCTGAGGTCAAGGGGAGAAGAAGTGTGCAAGCAGCAACAGTGTCTGAGCAGAAAGACAGGAGTAAGATAAAAAGAAAGGGAACCCATTCGGCTAGGGGAAGAGTTATGGGAGGCCTGAAGACAAAAGAACAAGAAATTTAAACTAGACAAAGGTGTCAGCACAAGGATTCTGAGATGGAGGTAATAAGGTCATCATGACAGAAAGGGGATTTTGATGGCTGCCTTTCACGGGGCTTGGAGTAGGAGGTGGAGGTGTCAGCAGAGTTTACAATAGGCAAAACAGGAGGCAACACATAGATCTTGTTTCCTCTATTGCAATAGGGACAAAAGGCCAGCCAGGGTAAATGATTTTCAGGAGTAATTATAAGGATTTAAACAGACCCTAAATGTTCAGGCCACAGAGGTGGTGCTAACGATGCAGAGTTGCAGATCTAACACTAGCAGAAGAGACAAAGGGACATTCATTATGCTTCCTGAAATTAGGTTTGGGGAGGTGGTTGTGCTTAGGAAATAGTAATAACAAAGAGAAGCCCACATCCACACCAAGCCTAAATAGACCAACATACATGGTTACAACAGGCTGCCTATAAAGGTTCCTACAAAATGCTACAAGAAGCCCATTGACAAACTCTTGCTCTTCACCCATACACTTGTGCTTCTGCTGCTCTCATTTCAAGAAAGAGCATAAGCAGAAAGTGCTAGAGAACAGCAGAGGAAAGACTCTAGATGAGAAAGAAAATTCAGGCAAGAGGAAGGATACTTGATGAAAAAAAAGCAAAAAGAAAAGAAAAAAAAAATAAAAGAAAAGAAAGCAAATTGAGTGGAGAGTCATCAGAGAGTCTGATCCTGAGATCATCAAAATATAAAGCTCATGTACAGCTGGCTGGAGACAGGGGGATAGATGGACAATTGACCAGAAGATCCTGAATGAAGAAAGACAGCAGAAAAGGAAATTGGGGGTTGGGGGCAGGAGCAAGGTGAAGGAAGAGAAAGAAAAAAGACCGTACTCTGAAAATACATTTTTTAAAGCAAAGGCATGTATTACAATGAGTCTAAGCTACCACAGTGAAGCAACTGATAACAGGTCCAAAGCTTAGTGCAGGCTGTTTGTCCACATCATTAGAAACCTCAGTGAGAGAAATTCACAAAGAAGAATGCAGAAAAATTATGTGTTTGAACAAAGTAAGAGGGGGAAGGTGAGGCAGCTATCAGGGTATCGGAGACCAAAAGGACTCACAACAAAAAGGACTATTCGTGGGGAGGGAAAGGGGATTTTTGAGGACAAAAGGAACCGGTGCCTGCTCTGAAGAAAGGCATGCAGACATATGACCTGAGCCCGCAGAAGACAAGCTGTGAGAGAAGAAAGCAGAAAAAGCAAGAAAGTATTTTCAGTAACGTGTCCCTGGGTGGTCCTGAGATTTCTTCTGAGGAGGCACGTGGCTGACATATATACCAGGCACGAGACAGAGATGGATGCTTTGAATAAACAGTGCTGAGGCAGGCAAACGGTAGCCCAGGATTAAAGACAAACTGGGCAGAAATGAGAAGAGAATTAACGAGAGCAGTGAGAGGAAGTATGGGGCTGGGAGTGAGGTGCCTGAGATTTTGACAGACGGGAGGTCACAGAAAGGCCAGGTGAGGATGGGGGGCTGGGAAGGGGATGGGTGGTTTCTAAAGAAAGATGATGGTGGTCAGATGGAAGGAACTGGGGTGGTCGGAGGTCAGAGAGAGACTGCCTCCCCATCCCAGAGGGTGGAATGGGGGGGTGTAAATGTGTCATTTTCTCAGTATTTCATGACCCTGTGTCAAAGGGCAGGATCCTTAATAGCACAAGCATTAAAACATGTGACAGGCTGAGGTTTTATACTGTGGGTTTTTTAATCTCCCAGGCCAAAATAAATGTCTACATCTTACATCTTTAATTTTTTGCCATGATTTATAATAAAGCTGCATATAAAAAAAACCCCACCAAACATTTAAGCAAGTTTACGGCTAAGTAAATAGATACAGCCTCTCTTAATAGATAGAAATATCATAGCACTTCAAATGCCTTTAAGTGTTGGTGTAAACAAGAGTAACTTGATTTTAAACTATCATTATTTTTGGTGTTTATTGTTGTGTTTTCTGGTTTTATTGCATTTCTGTTGTATTCCTTAGAAAGCATATCACTTGGCCTGAAATTTAGTATCTACTCACTTAGCACTCTTTTCCTATAAAGAAGGTGGATTGATAAAACTTCCCAGTACCTTGGTAAGATTTGGATTCTGCAGACAACCTCCTAGTTACTTTATTTATAAAGAGATATGGATACGAGGTGGTCCTCTGGCTGAGGGTCAGCGTAGGTGTGGTGCACAGCAGCATGATCAGGAGGACACTCCCAAGCTCAGCTGGTAAGTAGGAGAGATTTCAAATACTTGTAACTTGATAAAGATGTGGTTAAACTGACTATGGGATACAAAGAAACCTGTTAGAACGAGCTCCGGGAAGATACTGTGTTCAGTTATAGTCCCCCGGTTCAAGAGGGAGAGGGAAATACTAGAGAGAGTCCAATGGAGGCTACGAAGATGCTGAAGGGACTGGAACATCTCTCTTGTGAGGAAAGGCTGAGACACCTGAGGCTGTTTAGCCTGGAAAAGAGAAGCCTGAGAGGGGATCTTATTAATGTTTACAAATATCTGAAGGGTGGGTGGCAAGTAGAAGGGGCCAGTCTCTTTTCAGTGGTGCCCTGTGATAGGACAAGAGGTAACGGTAGCAAGGTGATACACAGGAAGTTCCACCTCAACATGAGGAAAAACTTCTTTACTGTGAGAGTGACAGAGCCCTGGAACAGGCTGCCCAGAGAGGTTGTGGAGTCCCCTTCTCTAGAGACTTTCAGGACCCACCTGGATCTGTTCCTGTGTGGCATGCCATAGGTGATCCTGCTCTGGCATGGGGGCTGGACTTGATGATCTCCAGAGGTCCCTTCCAACCCCTATCGTTCTATGATTCTATGATATAAGAAACACATTAATATCTGCCTTTTTCTTCACACAGTTTTTGTTTGTAGTGCTATTTTAACGTTGTGATTTAACCTTCAAAGGCTTGCCTTTAAATACTGGCTGGTAAAAAACTAAGCACTTTAGATTGCAAATTCACAGAATGGTTTTATAAATGCTCTTATTTAGTGAAAATTAATTGCTGAATTTCTCTGGCAGTCCCCTCTGGCCTTTTTCTCATAGTTATTCCATTTTTTGAGCCTCACTCATCACCTTCCCAAGAACTAGCACACAGACATTCAATTCTGCAAATAATGAGTATGAGACAATAAAATAACATGTTAGCATTCTAAATCTCCTTGATGCATGTTGCTCTGGACAGAAAGGGAAGATGCTGATCAAGGACTTCACGGTTGTATTTTGCCTTCTCATACACTTCCACGAGTTGGACTCATCTTTCCTAACATCTTGGCAATTGGCTTGTCTGTGTTGGAAGAACCATCTACAGAAATCCAAGCACTCACCATTTCTTATCAAATTCATACATGGGAAGAGCTGTGCCTCCTACTTGAAAACTTTGTTCCCTCAGAAGTCTACATTTCCCTCTTAAGATGACAGCTGCATTATTAGGCCTATTTATAGATAAGATGAACAGCAGATGGCCCGCACAGGCTAGGGTTTCAGGCATGCTGCAACCCATAAGGTCTTGTCTTTGACTCCACTAACAATGACCAGGAACATCTATCTGCTCCCTGGAACACACTTCTCTGAATCTTCTATATTAGTAAGTGCAGCAGCACCACTAGCTGAGAAGTATTGATTAGAAATCTTGATGGATTATTGTAGCTTTGATCAAGCCAGAGGAAGCCCCATGGTGAGGCAGTGGCACTGCTGGGAACTGAACCGATTCTGGCAGGTTCTTCCCTCCTCTGACTTACAAATGACTCTTATCATCTTCCCAGGTGCCCAGGAAGCTCTTGCATAGTTTTTCCTGCCATTAAAATTCTCCAGAATAGTCTGTTTATTGAATGGATAGTTTTAAACATCTTTACTAGAAGTCTCCTAAAAGTAGCTGTTAGTTTTAATGTAAAGAACCTCCTGTCTCACACAACTAAACTTTTTTTGGAAAAGCCACAGTGAATAGGTATAAGGAAGGAAAGAACAAAACCTTCTGAACAATAGCGGTCAATTTTTAAAGTAGAAATGAAAATGCTAATTTGAGCACGGTGTCTTTCTTTTTATTGTTACTGCACTTACACACAAACCCCCTAAATTATAACTTGTATACAGGGGAGGCATTCATAATTAACTTATTTTCCTGACAGGAATATTGTTGTGTAATATCTAAATATACATTGAAGACTAATTTCTCTGTGCTGCATGGTATACTAAGGTAAATTGATACAGAAGGCTGGGGAGGGTGGGGCTCAAACGAGGCTAATAGTCACTTTTTTATTATGTGGAACAGAGGGAAGAGCTGATCTGGTTCATCATTTCAGCTGGCTTTTGTATTTATTTTTTTTTAGGAGACTCATAATTACCACTTAGAGGAAGACAGTTGTATAATGGAGAACACTCATTTCACAGTCTTATTCCTTTCAGAGACTCTTCCTGGCATCACAAGTCTCAGACTGCTCTAAAAAGACCCCAAGGAGTTCATTTATTTACCATCAAAGATAAAGGAAGAAAGCCAGAGAAGCAAAAGTCAGTTTTTGCTTAAAGGGATAACAAGTTGGTTCTTCAGATTTGCAAGACCAAAGCACAAAGACCCTTTTCACACTATACTCATCTCAGATGTGGCCTATAAAAAAGAAACTAGGGATAAAGGACTTATGCAGGTAAGTAGCTATCAAAAAAAAAAAAAAAAAAAAAAAATATTTAAACTGACTTGAATCACTCTCTTTGCAGGTATTTGCAGTAAAAAATTATCCCAAACAGTGGGCTTAAGCTACTCCTCCACCCTCCCATCTCAAGTGTAACAGTTCATGTGATATTCCAGCCCTGGAGATATTTAATGCCACTGACATCGACCAGGACAAGAGTTGATTGGAAAATCTATTTCCCCAATTTTGGACATTCTCCAGTTTCCAGAAATACGAGTACACATTTCCTGCGACTGTGAGACTGGTGAGGAAAGTAGGTTTCATGAAGAAAGAGGACAGCGAAGAAAAATTGCAGCATTATCCACTATTGCCAGTCTTAAGCTTATAAAAGTGTTGAGGCAGGCTCTCCCTATCACAGTCAAACTAATGAAATGTTGTTTGGAGCTATGAATTAAAAGTTCCCCACATTTGTTTTTGGATTTCTGTGTTCCCAAAGTTTCCCTTGGCCATAACTGACCAGACTAAGACTTTCAAAACCTCATCAGTACAAACCTTGTCAGCATCACAAAGCTAGTTTCCTTTTCCAGTGACCGAAGAGGCAACCAAGTTGGTTCTAACATCTGAGGAGGAAGTGTCTGTGTTGTACTTATAGGAAGAAGACTTGGTGAGGCTGTCTCGGGCTAGTTTAGTCCATGTTTGTAGGGACCATATACTGAATTTTCCAGCCTCTGCTGAGGGGTGGTTTTTGGAAGTCTTGACAGGATGGTGTTTACTGACTAGGTAGAAAAGGAAGCTTATTCAAATGTAAATGTGAAAGTTAAGATGTGAGGACCATATAGTACCCGACTACTAAGTCTACAGATCATGAAGAAATTCAGATAGGTTGTTGACATTTGTTGGAAGCAGTTGAAAACCTTTTCTCATAAAATTTAGGAGATACATTACCTTGCTGGGAGATTTATTCACTTCAATTGCAAGGAAAGGCTGGATGTTTTTGTCTCTGTCCTTGCTGCCTGGGGAGGCATCCATGCTACACCATATTTTCTAGACGTATCTGGTTAGTTATGTTTCTTGATGCTGTGTCTTAATGTGTGGACTTCAGTGTTCTGCTATCACCTCTTTCTTCTCATTTAAACTGATGATACCCTTCACTGTCACTTTCCTGAACATGCTGGAGAATTCTGCAGGAAATACTGATTTTTGTCAGCTGAAACCAACTTGATGACAAGGCTTTGGTTACCCCCCTACACCATGATTATTGTACATCATGTACTAGATCCTACAATAGAGATGTTGATTTGCATATGGAATGTGCAAAGCTGGGCCCATTTGATTTCCAGACAGTTGAACAAGTTTTGCTGTTGTTTAACAAAACCTATTCAAATTCTGGGAAAATTCACAGTGACCTCTGATCTGACCCTCCCTTGGCATGGAGGACTGGCTCAATTTGCTGAGGCAGGAGAGCCCTGGAGAGTAATCTCCCTTCTCTCTGGCAGAATGAAAACTAAGGACAGGACAAGCTAATCAGGAGAGACGAGTAATAGATGCAGCTCATTACACAAGTAATACCACATCATACACACTTAACAATTCAAGTTAGGCTGATGTCGATCTTGGGTAGCATCACACAACAGCAGATGGGCAATGAAATGAGTACGCTGCCATCTTTGTTTCTTAATTTATTTTTATTATTGTGAATCGATGGTTTTATGACAGACAGCAGACTTGATACTATCCTGTGGTGAGATTACTCTTTCTTCCTATCTCTGTTGATAAATAGACTTTCTCAAAGCACTTCGTTTAGAATTACTTTTAAAAATCATGCACGGGTATCTGTGACAGTCACTTACAAATCCACAGTAGTTGTAAATCAGGGGTTGTAATTTCTGTGAGGATATTTTCAGTGAGACGCTCAGATACCTATAGTCAGGCTAACATCATTCAACACTTTTATCAATGGTGTGAGACAAAACATAGTCTTTTTCTGAATAAAGTTCACAAGCCATACAGCAGATGAAAGAGTGCACAATGATGGAGACAGGCTGACCTGCAGAGTGATCTGTTTTGCTTGGTAGCTTAGGCTTGCTTGAACTCCCAAAGGGCTTTTAGTACCACAATACCAAGTCATGGCAATGGCAAGAAAAGGAGAAAGAAAAAAAAACATTGTTCGTGTCTATAGAACAAGGAGCTTTGTCATGGTAAAACTGCCTCACAAAAGGATTTAGAGGTCACCAAAATCAGTTTGAAACCTGTAGCTAACAGGAACTGACACTCCTGCTCCCACTTCCCCCGAAAAGGAAAACCTTGTCAGAAGTCAACTAAGAGACTGGGGACGAGTAATAAATCCAAAATCTGTACAAGTCCTGCTTAAGTGATTACTGAGCTGTTTAGCTTATGCATTGTCTTCTAGATCAAAAGACATGAAGATCTTCTAGACATACAACCTGTCTGGCTGCCCTCCTGGGCAGCACTGGCCACAACCATGTCCACAGTCAACCACTGCTCCAGCCTGTGCACTGCTTGGAAAATCATCTTGCTGTGGTTAACAAGCATTTTCTAGGGGAGGATGCCATCTGAAACTTTGAAATACTGGTGAAAGAGTCCTTGAAACATCCTCATTCTCAGGCTTACTCCAGCTCAGCGATGGCGACTGACACAACTATTGGTTCCCTGCCTGAAAATTAGCATTAGGTAGAGTTTAATATTCTCCCCAGTTAATGTTGTGTTCTCCTTCTCATTATTTCTTGATATACATGTACCTTTCAATGAATTCAGAAGAAAATACTTATTGAATGTTTCCTAAAGTTGAGCACTTTTCTGTATGACTATTGGTGATTTTCCAACTCTTTCTATGTAGTAATGAAAAAATACCTTTGTTAAAGTTTGTTTCCTACATCCTACTGTGTCTTGAAAACATTCTGTGTTGTTCTTACCTCTGCTGGGTATTGTTTTGTTCTCATTTGTCTCCTCTTGCTTCCCTTTTCAACCCACCTCTCTTCCTAACATTGAATTTGTATCAATATTCTCATTTTTCATTTCATAACTATATGCATCTGTACATATACACTTATATATATGTATATATACACACACACACAAACACACTGGACTAGGTGACCTCTGGAGGTGGCTTGTAACAAAAATATTCCATGACTCTGTTTCTGAACACACACACATATAAATAAAAAAATATAAATGGACCTGTTGTGTGTGTGGAAACTTTAACTTTGCTTCTCTCCCCCCTGCACCAGACTGTGGATGGATAACTATACTCGAGCATTTAGCAAAATGTACTTGGAATTTAAACCTTAATACAATATACATGCGCAATGAAAACAGTTCTTCCTCAGACCTTAATTACTATTATCCACTTTGTGAAACTGGCCCTTTTAAAAGCCTCAGTACATATATACGTATACACTGTCCTCAGAATTACCTGGCTGAGGTTTATGCTTTTATCATATTAGTAATGTGCAAACAAAAATTATTTGTACCTCACCAACAACTATTTTGTGAAGAGTTCCCTTTTTACTACAAAGGGCAGCTTTCCTTTCCCCCAGACACCTGTATGCAGGGACTCTGCCCCTGGTTTTCAAGGAGGAGACATCAAAGCCCTGCTTTACATGGACTCTTCAGCCACATCGATGACATTTTCCAGGCATATGCATGGCTGCACAGTTCCCTGAATCATGTGCCTATCCTTTCTGTCATTGCCAGGATGCACCAAAGTGGAGGAGACCCACAGCACCCTGCTTCCAGTCCTCTCGCCAGTGCCCTGACTGTGCTGTCGTGCTGGTTCCCCCTCCTGAAGCTCTTGCCTGGCCACAGGCCACCAGCTCCTGCCCTGGCTCTTCACCCAGAGCCGGCCCACATCACCCCAGATCTGCTCCCCAGAAGGTGCTGCTGGGGCCCAAAACCTGAACAGCAAAGCATGACTTGGAGGTTTGTGAAGGCTTTTATTAGGCAATTAAATGCTATCACCCAACGCCTAGGACTAGTAGCAGAAGTACTCAGTGAAAAGTACAGAGCAAAAGACAGTAGTGGTTAGAAATTTCAAGGACAAAGCTCCCACATGCATTTCTTGAGCTTTGTCTGCTTATGTTAGAACAAAGCTTTGCTTATACACTAAACATAGCTACTTAGAGAGGGTCTGCCATCACATCCCCCAGAGCAGTCTGGTGGTCAGTAACAGTGGAGCTTGGGACACCTACAACACATCAACAGACATTGAAGACCACTCCTATCTCGGTCATCAATGGTTTGGAAATGGGTCATATCATTTCTGGCATCAAGGTCTAGTGGCCTCTCTCTCAGTTTGAAGCTCAGGAGCTGAGCTGGTTATGTTGTATACAAATACCTCAGCAGAAAGATTGTTCCTGACAATAGAGAGCACTTTAATTTAGGAAACAAAAGAACAACAAGGTTTGGCGTCTGGAAGCAGAAGGTTGAATAAATTCAAAGTTGCAATGTGGAGCACATTTCATATTGAGGAAGGCTAATCACTGTAGCAATGTACCTGGGGATCTGGCAGATGCTCTGCCTTTTTAGGTCTTTAAGAATCAACCTTGGAATTTCTTCCTAAAATCCACATTTTAGCTCAGCCAGAAATTACAGACTTTATATGGGATTATTGAATTAACATCTAGATCACATGCATGCAGAGGTTAGGCTACATGCTCATAGCAGTCCCTTGTGGCCCTAAAATTAAACTTCAGGTATTTCCCCTCCCATTTTACATTTTGTGATGATCTGAAAACATAATTTCTCTTGGCTTGAAAAAGGTAATACACACACCCAGCTGCTTCGAGCACATTTAATGAAGGCTTATGTTTGTAAACCAGCCTTAATCTGAATTATATTATATAAAAGCTGTTCAATATTCAAATATTCAAATGCTATTATTTGCATGAGAATTTTGCAACTCTGCCATGTTTCCATTTCTCTGTGTATTTTCAGTGATGGTATTTAAAAGACTAACAGCAGAAAACCCAGCTTTAAAGTATTATCCTCAGTGAGACTAAGGTAGAAGAGATACATAAAATCTTTCAAATTCCCTTTGAATTTGTCTTTAAAGAGATGAAATAACAAAATAATATTAAGCAGACTTTCAAAGACAGAAAAACACTCTTCTTCCACAAACAATTAGTTTTACAAGGTCATCTGAAAACCAAGTGCCCTATGAAAATGCTTCATATGCTTTTTGCAATACTTTCATTTATGTAATCATACATTTAACACAATCTGCAAGCATATCATACAGTGAGTATCCTTCCACATATTCCATTGACAACAAAATTAATCTAATACTTATATATCAAACACAATGATTTATATCAACTGGAACTATATGTTAATTATCCAATAAATATAAGTTTGCCAGATTGCTGTGCAATGTAATTTCTGTAAAAATATTTTTTGCCCCCAAAGTAGTGAGTAGACCGGCCATTTATTACATCATGAAATAATAACAACATTACAAGGAAGAGTTAGAAGAAAAAGGATGCTTTACTACACATATTTCTAAATTGATCCAGCAAGTATTTTGATCTAGTAAGTATTTGTCTATTTTTTCCCTAAATTACCATTTTTTTTTAAAGAAAGCATTTGCATTTCTTGCTAAGAAAACATTTTTAGACAAGTCCTCTGTGGATATTTGCCACAACAGAATTAAACGTACAAATGGCAGTGCCTACGTTTTTTTTCCCCTTCATACTATATGTACAAGAAAGCAAGTTTAGTACTTTGTAAAAAATTTAGACAATAACATCTAAATCTCCCATCACAAACATGAGCTACTGAAGTATTGAATGTTTTTATTTTAAAGTGTGGGATCATATTTTGATCCAAACCTCTCTTTGAAATCTACCCCTTCTGGTACTCCTATCACCCCTCAAAAAGGATATTGCAAAATGGAAGACCAGCGATTTTTGTGGTCTGTGGGCAGGCTGATGGTTTTGGGTAGAGTAGGAGGACATTCAAAGCCCTGTTAGAGAAGTGCCCTCAGGGCGTGTGTGTCTGTCCATTTACCCCTTAGAGGACTCTGAGGCACTTTTCTGTGCTCTGCAATATTAAGGTTTAGACTGATGCAAATTTTGACTTTGTACTTTTAAAGCACTGGCAGAGCACTCAGAGTGTAGGAACAGGCGCGCCTTAGTTTGTGTTAGAAATACTAGGAAAACTTGCCAAACTCATTGCTAAAATCTTCATTGAAACTGGTCTTAAAATGCTAAGAAATCTGTTTGCCTACTGCTGCACACAGATAGAGCCTGTTATTTATAGTTGTACCAAACAGTGCTGAGCGGGCAGGGAACCACAACATCTCCATAATTAAGAGTCTGCATCTCCAAGACACAGCTACTCAAACGATGGTTTCCAAAGTGGATCTAAACAGTGAGTCAAATTTGTCTGGACTTCTCTGAAGTCTGGACCAGCAAGAGGGAAAGATATTAATGCTTATTTGCTCACACACGAAACATGCTTAAGGAGGCTGGATATGGCTATGCTGGACAGAGTTCTGAAAATTCCCATCTGTCCAAATATCCTCCCCTTACAGCCACATACAATGTATACTGACTGCTGTAAGTACCTGCACATACATTACATACTTGAGAAGGGGATAAGGGGATGTCAGTAAAAATGACTCAAGTAACCTCACGCCACAGCCTGAGTGGTAGGACTAAAAGTAGCATCCGGAACAGCTGAGGGTGACATGGAATAGAAGTGATGGATCCAATCACAACTCTGCTTTTTCATTCATCTTGGACTGAGAATGTTTCTCAGACAAGGACGGAATGAGTGTGACTTCCCCTTGTGCTGGAAAATAAAATCTTGACTGAAATTCTTGTGGTCCCCTTATTTCTGAGTCACTTTTAGTTAAACATAAGAGTACAAAAAAATGTTTCCAACGTAGTTCACAAACAAAGGTCTTTGTCCTGCCACAAGAAATTCAACCTCTGTGCAATATTAAAAAATACATAGAATAAGAGGAGTGAACATAAAGCTCAAAGAGATCTTGGAAGATGTGAGTTTTGATGAAGGAAGAATATGGCACTAGATCGAACACAGAGCATGCCTGAACATACAAACAGGAGGAAATACATTGTCCCTTGCATATCCAATGATTATGTTTGTGATGGTCTTTAGACCCAGACACAGTGTGCTCCACCACCCCTGCGGAGAGCTCCATCTCCTGCTGAGATGAGCCGTGCTCTGCTTTCAGACATTTTTGCAGCTCCTGAGTCTTGACAAATCTGGACGCCCAATTTTTCTCCTGTTTTCATTTTCCTACTCCTCAACTTTTGCTTCACTAATAAACACATTAAAGGGACAGAGAGAGAAAAGGGAAGGATCCTACATGACAAATGCTATCATTCTGTTTAATGTGTAGTAGGCAGGTACTCAAATACCACAGCTGTGGGCTTGTCGCAGCAACACACTAGCTGAATAAAACGAAGTGGAAGGACTGCCTTTATCTCCTCTGTCCATAGTCTGTTATGAAATAAAGAAATACTGCAAAGCCAAGGAGAAGAGGGGAGGAGGAGAAAGCTGCCTATAAGAAAAATCTCAGAGAGGGAAAGGGTGGCAAAAAAGGAAGACATACAAAAATAAAAAAGGGAGGAGCAAATATCCACAAGATGAAGAAAGAGATGGACTGCAGAGGAATTTCTGAACTCCAAGTTGTGCCCACTGTGAAAAGCTGGAGATGCTTGAATGTTTCTCATGCATGGGGCTGCTGCCAGAGGATGGGACTGTTGCTGAATTCAGCATTGAGCTGTTTCCCAAAGGGCTGCAAGACCATTTCTCACAAAGATATTGCCAGAAATCTGTTAGCATACTATTCAGACCAGAATAACTCTGTTAGCATTAGTATACTGGTAGTACCACTACTCCAGTATATTGCTACAGGAGCACATAACATTGAGAATGTACCTTTATAGCCACAACACCATGTGTTTCATCCAACCCTACAAAAATTAGACACATACAGAACGCATATGTGCTGTGTCCAGCTCTAATGACACCTCTGTCAAACCTAAACACTGTCCAAATGTCATACAGCTTAAGTCAAGTTGTCCCAGGGACAACAGTAACAGAAAGATCACTGTATGTACAAGACAACCACACCAGCAGAGCATTTGCTTTGTCTCCCCCACACTGAGGAGTACAAATTATGGGAGCAGATTATGACCCAGACAGCCTTATGCTATGGCAAGAAAAACAGACACTCGTTGCATCATCATTGTAGAATCACCATCATAGAATGCCTTGTGTTGGAAGGGACCTCCAAAGGTCATCTTGTCCAACTCCCAGAACACCTCTTCTGCTCTGCTTCCAGGATGGGTCAGCAATGCTTTTCCAGAACTAGAAGGTCCTTTTTCAAGCTGGCAGGTGTGTTCAAGGGAGGAACATTCAGCTAGAAGACTCTCTAATGAATCAGTCACTGTCTTGTGCTGCTTCTGGGACAGCACACCAGGGCACAGGGCTGAAGAAGAACCTGCAACTGTACCTCCTGTAATTAATACAAGCTTCTCAATTACAGCTGTAAATATTAGCTTTCACTAAGGGGTCTTGGTTCCATATATAAAACATATTTTTTTATCATTTTTTCTCCAAACATTTTTTCTCCGAAACATGCATTCTCTTATGCCTGTTTTATGCAACAAGGTGCCTTGTTTTCACTAAGTCACCAAACCAAAATGATAACAATGTCATTTAATTATAAGCCCTTACTTTAAGACCTGAACAGAAAGCAACATTAATTTTCAGGAAAATATTGTAACACATAGGAAATTATAATAGTTTCTGCATTGTCTTTGGAAAAAAAAATATTTATATAGTAATTTTTAATATGAAAAAAACCCCAACCACCTATAGCTAAATGTAATGATTTGAGAGCCTAAATCAGGATGCTAAATTTCATCACAGAAGCACTTGCTGTCGTCAAGATAAAAGTCAATGAAGATCAGCATGTCTACATTAAGCTCTGACAGTGTAATAACATAACATTTATGTTGGATAATAACTACATAAAAGAAAAGAGGAATAAGACTTATTTTTCTAAGTCACAGATGCAAAATTGCACCATCATTTGTGCATTTCTCCATAGAGAATATGGGATAAAAATATAACACTAGGTGATTCCATCTTTATAAATAATATTAATCAGAGAAAAAAAAATGCAGTTTTCTTGTCACCAGTCTAACTTTATTCATCAAACATTTGTAACATATAAGAAAATAATGAAAAAATTAATTATATTTTTAAAATACAGTGACCTGTAAATGGGTTTAATGACTTCTGTTGTATCAACCTCATTCATTTTAATATAGAACTCTATGATTAAAATCAAGAGTATGCTCAGAAAACCCTGGCAATATAGTTTCTTTTTAACTAGACAGCACAACTAAATGTTCCAATGAAAAATCTCAATTAAAAAATATTAATCAAATGTTTTTAATAAATTAGTTATGAATGATGAAGACAAAAAAATAGCTTGTGCCTGCTCCTTATTTCTGATTCCAAACCAGAAAAACACCTAGTCAGCTTTAATTTAAAGACTTGATCCAGTCACTGCAGATTAGGGCCCACATCATCTGTGTCTTAATTTAATTTTGGATTTGAATGTACATTTTTCTTAAATTAATTAGGAGGAGATTTTGAAAGGTACTGATAAACATTAAGTAAGTAACTTCAGCTTTGAAAATCTCATGAATGATAAATACGATGAATATATGGATTTTACTGTTGTATAAAGATATAACAAATTAAAAATTATGTGTGTCTTTCAGGGTGGAGATTTTTTTAAGTATTCTTGATCTAATATCCAAATCGGTTAAGTCTGAAATGGTATTAAATCCTTTTGAAAGCATCTTCTTTTTCAATATTCAAAGCAGTTCAGTACTCCAGCTCTGATTTAACAACAGTTAAGAACATAAGTATATGACTGCAGAATTAAGCATGTGCATATTTTTGGGATTAGGGGTTTAATCTGCCATTTTTCCTCATCATCTGTTAAAGAGAGAATATATATATATTTCTAATTGGAAACCACAATAACTGATAAAAGGTCTTAGATAAAGATACATTAGCAGAGGGAAGGTTTGTTTTTCTGGGGTTTTGTTTTAAGAAATGCAGAAAAAAAGAAGAAAGAAATTAGGTTTTTGATGAACTGAATTTCCCTGTCCTGCTTTCTGAGTAGGAGGTTTTTTCAGGACTCTTCAAAATGTTTCTTTTACCTATTAATTTACTTTTTCTCTCACTTAGCCAGTCCCTCAGCTAGATGCTATACCATCCCTTACTCTCTTCTTCTTTCAACACCCTTTCTCCATTTGCTTTTCCAACACCCTGGTTGCTGTCCCTGACCTTTCCTGCCATGCTCTCACCACCCTGCCCTCCTCACTGCATCCTGCCTCACAGCCACCCAGAATCTCTTCTCTCACAATGCTCCCAAATGGCTACCTCAGGTTTCTGTTCTCAAAGTGTGCTTTCATCATTTTTGAGGCCAGCAAGACTTTTACTCTTTCTTGCTAAGCTGATGTCTCCAAATCTCCCTTTTACTTTCCCTTCTGCTCTTATATTTTTCTCTTCCTGTTCCTATTTCTTTAACTTTTTACGCTGAACTCAAGCAGTTTTAATCTTCATTCACTTCTGACTGAAGGCCTTTCCCTTCTCACTTGTTTCAGCCTGTCTCAGCCTCCTGACCCAGACTTAACAATGAACTCTTCCTTCTGATCTTTTAATCTTCAAATTCCTCTTCTCTGAGAAGTAACTTTCTCACCTGCCATCCTGCCACACCTTTGCTGACATCCAGGCAATTACCCTCTCTAACTCCCCTTGCACTCTAACCCTCCACAGACTCTTCTTACACAGACAGACACATCTTTTCTGTTTCCTCAGAAAGATCTCTGCTTTCATTACGTTCCTGCTGCCCTGTCCACTTTTTACTCCACACAGTGAATTGTGTACAACTATTTTGGTTACAATGCAGCTGCAGTGATATGAAATTTAGCATGAAATGGAAAATTTACCGAAAAGCAGGATGAACAGTCTGGCATTCCACCCAGGCTGATCTCCTTAGAGTCAACGTCCCCCTCCTGGACAAACAAGGACATCACTACATCTTATCACAGAATTACAGAATCCCAGCATGGTAGGGGTTGGAAGGAACCTCTGGTGATCTAGTTCAACCCCCCTGCTAAAGCAGGATTGCCTACAGCACATTACACAGCAATGCATCCAGGAGGGTTTTGAAAGTCTCCAGAAAAAAAGACTCCACAACTTCTCTGGGCAGCCTGTTCCAGGGCTCTGTCATCCTCACAGTAAGAAGTTTCTCCTCATATTTAGGTGGAGCTTCCTGTGTTCCAGTTCGTATCTGTTGCCCCTTGTCCTATCACTGGTCACTACTGAGAAGAGACTGGCCTCATCCTCTTGACACTCACCCTTTAGATATTAATAAGCCCTGATAGAAACCCTTCTCAGTCTTCTCCTCTCCAGGCTAAACAAACCCAGGTCTCTCAGCCTTTCCTCATAAGAGACATGTTCCAATCCCCTTATCATCTTTCTAGCATTCTATTGGACTCTCTTGTTTCTCTTGAACTGGGAGCTCAGAACTAGACACAGTACACTAGAGCAAAGTAGAGAGGAAGGAGAACTTCCCTTCACCTCCTGGTCACATTGTTCATAATGCACTCCAGGATACCATTGGCCTTCTTGGCTACAAGAGCACATTGCTGATTCATGGTGAACTTGTCCATCAGGACTCCCAGGTCCTTCTCTGTGGAGCTGCTTTCCAGCAAGTTAGCCCCTAACCTGCACTGGTGCATGAGGTTATTCCTCCCCAGGGGCAGGACTAGACACTTGTTGCTGTTGAAATTCATTAGATTGCCTTTTGCCCAACTCTCCAGACTGTCCAGGTTTCGCTGAATGGCAGCACAGCCTTCTGGTGTGTCAGCCACTCCTTCAAGCATTGTATCATCAGCAAATTTGCTGAGGGTACACTCTGTCCCTTCATCCAGGTCATTGATGAATATGTTGAACAAGACTAGACCCAATTTTATTTTAAAGTCCTTGCCCTTATTGGCCTAAATCTATCTCCTTTAGAAAAAAACCTGCTTGCCCGCTGTATTTAAAGTACACCTTTGTATGGCTCTGTCTATCTCTCTCTTGACTTCAACTTTCTGTCATAGTGCCTGCTTGGCTGAGAAGAGTCTTAATGAACTAAAAACACTAAAAGGGAGCACACAAGTGTAAATAAAGATAGGCAAGACAGGAGAATAAAAGCATTGCCTGGGCACTCTGGCACAAAAACAGGGAGGCAAAGGCCCAGTGGAAGCTAGCAAGGGACATTAAGGTCAAAAAGAAACAATTCTACAAGAATGCTATTTGAAAAAAGAAGGTCAGGAAAAATGTGAGTCCGTTGATGGATGGGGAAGAAAAAATCAACAGGCATCAAAGAAGAGGCTGAAGCACTCAGTGTCCTTTCTTACAAGTCTTTCTAGACAAAGCCTGTTCCAATGTCCCAGCAAGTATCAACCCTGTTCAAAAAACAGAGGGCCAGCCAACAGCAAAGTAGTAATAGGTTAGAAACTACTTAGAGAAACCAGGTATGTTCAGATCCATCAGGGAGGTTTCACCGAAGGATTTGACAGAGCTGACTGATGTGATTATGAAGCTGTTCTCAATCACCTGTGAAAAATCAAGGTCACAGGGGAAGGTCTCTCATGACAAGGAAAGGGCTAACATTATTCCCATCATTATGGAACGACAAGCAAGGAAGGGGACCCAGGGAACAACCTGTAGGTCAGCCTCACCTCAGCCCCTGGAAAGTCCCTGGAGAATGTCCTCTTGTAATCCATCTCCAAAGACCAGAGAAGAACACTAGGAGGAGAAGCCAGCATGGATTTTTCAAGGGCAAATCATGGCTGACTCCACTCACTCTCTTCCACGAAGGAAGAGTCTGAAGGGAGAGTGGTAGAGGTAAAATATATTTAGGCTTCTGAAACTATCTCCCACAGCAGTCTCCTTTTTAAGCTAAGGAAATACAGGCATCACAGACAGATCAGCTGCAAATTGGCTGGACTGCCAGGCGCAAAAGGTAGTGATCAATGGCTCGATATGCCATTGGTAGCCAGTAACATGCTGGGCACACTGGGGAGACATATGCTTGACTGTCTTCACCCATGGCCTGTGCTGACATAGAAGACAATATTGGGAAGCTCATAGGTAATGCAAAGTTTCAGGGAGGGACAGGACAGCCACCATGTTCTCAGCTTCCCTACTGGCCAGTGCTTCCCTAAACATAAGGGAAAAAAAATACATATTTTACACACTGTTTCAAATGAACTGTCTTGATAAAGTGGGAAGGGTTCACACAGCTCTCTCAGAAATAGCCTGGTTTTCTTCAGGTTTTGTGCTCATGAGCCAAGCTGGCAGATGCAGATCTTGTAAGTTCAGATGATGAAGCAAACCCCAAGAGATGCCAAGCTTCATTAGGTTAGAAATCATTAATGTTTCTATTACTTGTTTGATTAGGTGATTAAAATCTCCCACCACCAAGAAAGTTTCCAGTGATGCTAACTCCAAAAAAGATAATTCCTCTGAGATAGAAAGTTTATGTTTTGTTTTGTTTGGAGTTGTTTTGGTTTTGCAATCAAGGTGAACTTGATTGCTCATTTTTTGTTAGATACCAGGCTTTCTTGGTTTAACCCTGTGAGTTTTTTCCCCTATGGCTGTGTCTTCTTTTCTCTGCTTGTTTTTGCTCTTCATAGAAGATACAGTAAATTTAATAGCTCTGTGAGGATTATGTATATTGCTATGATATGACTGCATTATCAACATTTGATGATAATGTATTCTCAGTATTTTGTTAGCCAAACATGCAACTGCTTTTAACTTGCAATAACTGCATAAACTCATTAAGAGATGCTTCTCATTATGCTACCATATTACTTTACAGGTTTCAAATTCTTTAGTGGAATAAGAAGTTTAATTGCTCCTCAGTTTCAGGAAAGACAGTGCTTAACATCTTGCATTAGATTCCTGCCTCATGTTTTGCCACTTCACTTCTGTCTATAAAATCTTTCTTGCAGTTAAATTTCCTTTCTTGCAGATAAATTCTGTCATGTGGAATGGCAGAAATAAAAGTAAATATATTTAGTGGAGTGTAACATGAAGAACAAGGAAAATTAAACAAGAAGATGAATCATACACGGTACTTCTATACGGGCAATGTAAGACTGAAAAAGGTCTTTTCTGTCTGACAGACTTCAGTTACATGGGAAATCTGCAGGAAACTTCCCTGATGACCTGATTGCACACCCCCACACACTACTCCCCATTTCCAGATAGTTTAGATCTTTATAAGATTTCTGCCCATTATGCAGAAAGAGAAACCATGAAATTCATTATTTCAGTGTT
>JAAGNO010017220.1:0-42326 GCA_033439905.1 Ceryle rudis
TGTACATAATTTATGCAGTAGTAAATATATATATATATTGCGGGTGCATTTTCAACAATATTTTACTGGTAGTGGTGGCCAATAAAAAAGTTTGGAGACCACCAGTCTGGGACACTACCTGATGAAGGTCCATTCCCACAAGCAAATAATAAACAATAGGATGCAGTACTAAATCTGATCAAGGGTGGCTGAACAAGTAAAATTAATAACATAAGGTTTAATAGATCGAAACACAAAACACAACAGTTCCTTCAGACATACTCAGCACAAAGAATTCTGTGATAGTTATGTCAGGCAAAAAAGCAGCTTGATAAATATAAAAGGAAATTGAACAAAGTAGATAAAAGGAAAGGTAGAAAACATAATGAAGGAAAAAATAATCTGATTTTTCAGGTTTGTTTCAATTCTGTTTGATTACTGTGGAGCTATAAAAAAGGGATAAAAGAGAAAATATGTGAGTCATTCTATTTGTCAAACAAAAAACATTCCTTCATTCCAGAAATTAGAAGGCTTCCTTCAGGGAGTCCATCACATGAGCCACATACCAGTTTTAGGGTTGAGTTTGGGTGCATTTATTTCTCTCATTTTCCATAACCAGAACACATACCATGGTCAGTCTAAATCTCCTATTTCCACCTTTTGTATTGACATGAATGCTAGATGAATGTTTTATGCCTAAGTTCTAAGCTGTCTGCTCTGCCCTAGTAAAATTCACAGCTCTTGAGTTAAGCGTTAATACACAGGGGAAGTGAAATGTTTCAGAGAAGAGAATCAGCAGAAAAAAACCCGGTGAATCACCTCAGTCAGCATTGTGTTTTCTCTGATCATACCCCATAAAATATTAAACTTCTACATATCATCACCTAATTCAGCACAAGATGATTCTTGATGGTTGAGGCTAAATGAGGACAAGGATCTTCATGAAATACATACAACTCCAAAAGAAGGATGTTCATTCTTACCAGTCTAGAGTCATACCCTGAAGCCGCTTTCTAAGGGCTGAAGCCCCTTGGTATTCTCATTGAAAGAAAGAAAACAAACAAACAAACAAACAACCCAACCCAAAACCTTCTGTTATGGCAAATTTTATTTTACAATGGCTTAACATTTTGCTGAAAATATTGGATTGCTGTAACATATTGGTAAATGACATACATAATCCTCTTGTGTTCCTACTGTAGGAGAAATACACATCCCCCCACCTCCCAGAACCAAGTTACAGGCAGTTCTAGGCAGGAGCTACTACAGGAATAATTATGACTAGAGGTACACAAGACAGCCTCTTGCTGTACCCTAATTACGTGCTTACTCAAAAAATGGAAATGAGAGATATTTTGGGGCTTCTTCCCTTTTAGTACTTTATCAAGTAACTGTTGTATATAAATTATGTAAACTAGCCTTGGAGCTGGTTCTCTAAGCTGTAGGCTAGAGAAGATGGACTCACCAATTTCCTCAGGTTTGCTGTATCCTTCTTTTCCTAAGTGTCCTGCAGAAAAGACGATACATTAATACCCACATATTGGATGCTCTGGAACTGATGATATTAAAATACAAAGCATCACACTCAATGTGCATTCCTTAGTACCCAGAATGATCCCTGCTGAAGAAAACATGTGAAGTAATTTAAGTTCTGTTTAAACAGTAGCTGTAAGAGGACGATTCCCAACTTTGGATGCTTGACTTTGTAATGTGCTATACTTTCACTGAACTGCATCTGCACAAAGGTTTTGGGAAGGTTAAAAAAAAAAGAAAGATGAAATTCAGATGTGACATCATATAGCACCATAATGCCACTCTCTTTCTCCAGCTAGGCTGGTGTCCTTACATTCACCAATATCACTGTCACAGGAGTAACAGGTTTCTACAGCCATGCCAGAGATAAGTATAATTCCTGGGTGCTTTATTTTCCTCCAATGCCTCAACAAAACAGCTGTACTACTTTATTTTTACATAATATATATACTTTTTGCCAGCTTTGCTTTCAAAAATGGCTAAGTAATTTTGAGTGAAACTTTCCAAAATATCCAACTTGAGGTAGACTTTTTACATAAAAAATCTGAAGAAATGTTTACAGTTTTGGCAAGATAGAGGAGGTCTCAAACTATCAAGTCCAATCTCCAGCTACCACAGAGACCATGTCACGTTATTTACCCCTGCCATGAAGTAATGAAAGCCCTACTCAAAAATTGTCATTTGATCCCACTGTGTCAAGTCTGTTGATGGTCTCTCACAGCTGAATTGGGGGAAACTTCCTTTTATTTTTTAACCAAAATACATTCTTTCAGTGACTGGCAAACTGGAGACTGGTCTGTTAAGCTTTCTTAGACATGCTCAAGAGAAACATATACAGTTGAAAACTAAGAAGTTTGTTTAGTAATGAAAAGTTGAGAGTAACAGATTAAACAATGAAATCCAACAGCATGCAGTTGAATGCTTGTCTGCTGCAGGGCTGTCTCCACTGCTTAACACAGGCACTTGCCATTGCACACATTCTGAGCACACTGCTTCTCCAAACATGCACCCTTCAGCAACATCTCACTTACTTCATCTAGTCCTATTAAAGTAGTGAGAGGAAAAAGGAATCCATAGAGGGAACACAAGGCTAATGCCTATGGGCCAGCCAAGAAACACCAGCATGAACCAAAATAATCCCCACACTAAGCAGTTGCAGTCTGCTATCTGAAACATGGAAAAGAAGGGTTAACTTTTACTGTAAGTGTATACAGAGATACAGAGATAGAATTCTTTTGTTCAAAAATTTTGTTTTGGGAGAAAAATATTTTCAGCCAAGAAAAATATGTTTCCTATATTTAACAAAAGTCTAACGTATCAAATACCAAGTCACATATACCTCCAGGAAAACATCCTAAGGAAGACAGGGAAATATCAGACTCACTTTAATGAGTAGTTTGCTAGACTAGAATGACTTGGACACAAATTTTTAACATAGCTTTACAGATAAGTCGCAGTGAGAAAATACACCTATAGATAAAAAAATATAATTAATGTTTGTAATATAATATGTTTAGAATATAATACATGAAGAAAATTCCAAGGTCCAGACTACTGCTAGCCCATAAAGCTGCAGAACTTCCCAGGTTGTTAACAGGTAACCTAAGAAGGACACCTCCCATTGCTTCTTCTCTAGCTTAATGAGAAATAAGTTGCACACAACTAGTACCAGGTTAATTGAGTTTATATATCTGCTGGCCCTTTTCATTATCACCTATGCCCTGTGCTGAGCATTGAGACTGTGTGCTTTATTTAACAGATCCATCAAGCCTATTATCCACCAAGACTATTAACAGTTATCTCCCCAATGACTGAGATGTGTTGTGAGATGTCAGAGCATTTTATTTCTGCCTTGTTCATTCTTTCAGCAGTCTGGAAGATCAAAGATATATTTATATGTAGGAAAATGCTACACAATCCAAAACAGAGCTCAGCATTTTCTGCAAGTCTTGGGAGATGTCCAGTAGCTAAATAAATCAAGAAAAATAATTAAAAAAAAAAAAGGAAAAGAAATTGATCATACCTAAACCACCGAAACATTTCCAAGGGTTTCATTTTTAATAATTCATAACTGTGATCTCATGATAAAAATACAAAATTCTCAGGAAATTATTTTAAATTTAAACCCATGCATTTACTATGTGCGCACTGGTTATCAACAGGCTGCTGCTAACCAGCCATGTATACAAGGTGATAAAGTGGTTAAACATCAAGGTGAGAGAAAGAGAAGCATAAGTTAGGGTAGTAAAAAGCAGTATTACTCAGCCTAATGAGCAATCACTGCAGTTGGCACAGTATTACTGAATTAAATGGGTTGCTCTAATTCATGTCACGAAAAATAACAGTAACTTTGGATCTGTGGGCAGTCTAAACAGTTCCATTTCTTCAGCCAAATTCTGTTTACAAAACATTAAAAACATGGCCAGAAAGAATGTTTTCTTGAGTTATATAACTCTAGCTAGAGAGTGTTGCTTATGGACTAATTTCATACCAATTACACTAATATTTCATACTAACATACTAATGCTGCTTTCACTATTCAGAAAAAGAGTCTGTAGTGGGTGTCATGGAAAAGATGGTCTGGACTTACTAGCTGAATTTATGCTGGTTTATGATATGGCACTGAAAAGTACACAGATAGCTCATTTATCAGTAAAAGCAGAAAAAAAAAATGTATGGAAAACAGCCATACCCTTACAGCACAACTCTACAGCATTTTAAATAATCAGATTTTCTCTGACAGACATTCATCAAATCAGGAAAGCAAGGTGAATATATTCTTTAGCAAAACCCCTCGGCTTCTCTTTTGTCACCTGAACACGACCAGCTGCACTGTAGCTAAACACAGACATGCCCACAAGTGACAGACGTGGCCTTGGCAAGGGGCTCAGGTCTTGGGAGGGCTGCAAGAAAACAGAGGGAACTGTAAACAGCAAACACCTCTCAGGAATTGAGGCATCCCTGAGCCTAGCATTCCCTGACATTCACACCCATAAACCTGCAACCTTGGGAGGAAATATCTTTGTGCTGACTCACATAATCCCAACAGGTCACTGGGCTGGCTGGAGATGCCAGGCAAGGACAGAAGTGTGTTGAAGTCGCCAACATCAGCCCAAGACTGCACAAACCAAGGTGAACTGCCAGCTGCCCTGTTAAAGCCATAGTACGTCACCTGTGCAACAGAGCTGAAGATGCAGCTTCCAAGCTTAGCTGTAGTTTTGGCAGCTGCATTCTAGCTGATATGCTAAGTATCTTCTGATCTCAACCACAAAAACTATGAGGCAGGAAAACTAAAGATAGACACTAATGCATGTGCATGTCATGTTTTGATTAGTGAAAACTTTTGGAGGAGAAACCTCACATATCCCAGAGATTTTAACAATGTGTCTCCCTCTTCCTTCAATGTCACGGATAGAGAAATAAGGATGGTAAAAATTGTTTTGTAGCATTTTACAGAAAACTCCACTGTCCAGTGGAAAAGACTACATATTGGAACAGACATACACTAGAAACAGCAAAGAAGCAAATGGTGGAAAACACATGTCCCAAAATTCCTATGGGAAGGTTTCTGTTTGTATCACTTAAGCTGTTCAGATATTCCTCAAGTCCTATTTCCTTTGTTTTTTCCACCTTTTCAGTGTGTATATCTGTTACCACATTTGGTAATTTTTTGAAACAGTTTACAAATGCTGTTGTATAGGCGGCTTTTTATAATGCAATTATGGTTATGCTTCAGAAAGGTCTGCTAAAACCCACTTAGGGCTATATTAAATCACATCAGAATGAATTGCTAGAAGATATTTTAAATAACTTTCCTATTACCTAGATATCTCAAAGAAAATCTTAGCCACAAAATGATGTGAGCATCTAGTTGTACAAAACATTGTACAGTCAAGGTAAATACCTGGTGATGTGAATTATGTCAAAATTATGTCTGAATTATGTCAACATGTTTTTCACAGTACAGATGAAGAAGTGTTTTGGGTTTTTTGGTAGATTTTTTCAGCACTGAAGTTGCTAAACAAATATTGTGACTGAAAATGTGAGTATATGGATGTCATGATATTGACAGTTACAATGCTGCTGGCAAGCCTGACAGCTTGCCAGCTGAAATTTTAAAAACCCAGTCAACTTAAGCAGAAGAATTAATTCAAATAAAGAAACTGCACAGGACATAGCTAAACAGTGTCATGATATCTTCTGCATTGTCTTTGCAGGCCCTTAAAATTCAATTGCAGATATTTTATGTTTTTTTCTTCCATCAGAAAACAAAACAGGCTAATCCTTACTCTGTATATGTAGTCACTGAAATAATATTGCAAATTAGTGCTCAATTTCCAATTGCCTTTCATAAATGAGTTAAATAGCTAATTAAAACTGTCTTCAAACGTCTCAGTTGTCAGTATATTCAAGATGTCCTAAATCTGGCTTTAAGCTGATCAAGACAACAAAGTACAGTCTTTGTTGTTTCATTGAATGACTTCCCTATTTTAAGCAGATTTTACTAGGGTATCCGAAATGTTGATAGTCCATAAAATTTAATTAAAACACTATGTTCAAGTCCTTTCTCAGGATTAACAAAAAGATTGTTATGAATAATTGTTCCTTGTTTCCAAGATTTGAAAAGGGTGCTGCAAGACTCACTTTTTTCTCTATTTATTGTTACCTATAGAGACTAGAGATAGATCTGAAGAAAAAAAACCACAAAACACCCAAAATTTTGTGACAACAACAACATGAAAACATCAAAATTTAAGACCATAACCTGGAAATCTGCACATAGCTCCTACCTAATCCCAAAGGGTGGTATGGCTCAGGAGAGACCTTGGCGTACATGAACTACATTCAGAGTCAGGCATTTGGCCAATTAGGTTACTGTCAGTTTGGCAATTCAGGCCAATTACCCTAAAATGAATTTCTACTTACGAGCACATTCATTCTTTCTCACATTACATCTTTCAGAGGCATACATAACCAGTTCAGAATTCAAGCAAGGTTTGTGTCTTTCCCCTCAACTGTGTGTTTAATGTGGCCGTATTTTGCTGCACCAAAAGGCAGCAAAACTCATCCATCAAACAGTTACCAAGAATGGAAAGAAAGAGTCCCGTTATCAGCAAACTGAGACAGTGAACCCCTGCCAGAAGGTGGAGAGCAGGGGAAGATTCCCACTAAGGCTCTTCTGATTGACTTGAGGAAGAGAGCTTTGTTCCGCAGGCATGAGCATAAGAAGTCATGAACCCAGTCACTTCCCTCCCTTCTCAAAGGGAAAAGGTAGCCTAAGGTAGAGACAGGTACCAAATGGGAAAATACCAAAGCAGACGTATTTATAATTCATTTACAAGATCTTGCTAGAAAAAAACATTGAACTGTTGTTACATTCACAAATTAAAGCTAAAACACCAAGGTATATATTTAGCTTACTGCTGCACATTTCTGGACACCACCTCATAATATGCTCAAGGTATACTATGCCTATGGCACCTCTGATCTAATGGCCTCACCAGTTTCTTCCTACCACCTTCCAGGTCCCATTTACCCACAGTCATGCAATCCCTTATACACAAGTTTGGGTAGCAATTTTCAGGATGGCTTTATATTTGTACATACATAAGTTTCGCATTTTAGCTAAGGTCTAGGAGGGCTAAGATAAACATTCACAGAATCACACAGAAACACAGAATGTTAGGGGTTGGAAGAGACCTTGAAAGATCATCTTGACCCAAAACCTCATTAGCTTGAGTGGCGCATATTCTCTTCTAGTACTCTCCTTTGCTGACACAATTCAGAAGCTTAGGAGAGCTAAGCTATTGCCTTCTCCACACGTCCTCCTCCATGGTACAGGAACATTAGCAACAATTTATGTTGGCTCTTTATTCCATTGTATTAATCTTGGAACACTGTATGGCATCATTTCTAAATACAATAAAATAAATCCAAATAGAATAACTTTTCATTTGTAGGACAAACCCTTTTTGGGAAAATGAGATGCCTAAACACCATCTAAAAGGGCATAACACTGTTTAAATTGAAAGGCTTTTAACATATTCCCACAGGGAGAGAGCATGTGTATATATTTAGTCATAGCTCCATATATTGAAATAATACCAAACCCACTTTAAGTCCTCCTTTAAACTAAGAGCTTACAGAATAGGCTTTAATTTATATTAAGCAAAGTATCAGGTTTAATACTGACAAAATTAATGGTAACACATTTGTGATTACAGTAAGACATTCTCTTAACAATCATCTTTCTCTATATAAATTTACTGCATCACAAGGTGTGCATGTATATTTCTACTGATGTTTGTGTTTCAATAAAAAAAAATTAAACAAGTTTGCTCAGGTTTTCTTTCTAATTTATAATGATTGCTTCAGTTTAGAGATACAGAAAGGTACTATGCATAGGACTGAGCACCAAGATGAGTCAGGAGCAGCAGCTGTCCTCAGAGCCTCGCATCATGACGCAGCTCAGACTGACAGAACGCCAGTGGGTGAACGTTGCAGGATCAGGGAGCAATCTAGGACAACTGCCCCACCACTGAAGTCTCTGCGTATGCAGGAGCAAGATTAGTTCATAGTACATTAGAGATCAAATGAGATAAAGAGCAGAGCCTGTGAAAATAACAAGCTACTCCTACCTCTGAGCAGAACTAGCAGGTGCCATGGTCAGTCAAAACAGGGGAAGAAATAGTGTGCTACTTCATGCTGTACCTGGATAGGGAAGCAGGGCACTGGGGACAATTGTAATAGCTTGAATTTCATGAACATCATAATGAATCATTCACTTCTGTGTCTAGATCAGTCAGTTTTCAAAACTGGAATTCAAGTGGTACCACAGGAAGGGTTCAACATCCAAACATTTGATCAGAACCAGTCAGAGTTTCAAGTTTTCATTTTGTGTCAAATTCCAAATTTCAAAATTTCTTTTCAGTGCTAATTGGAACAAAAAATAAATGAGGCCTTTTAAACACACTGGGAGCTTTGGTGTGTGTGGGTTTTTTTTTTTTATCTTTTTTTTTTTTATTTTTATTTGGGACTACTGTATCTCTTCTATTTTGTCACTTGACTAATAGCATATGATTCACATAATTGAAAAGTGCATTACTGTCAAAGTGCTTGAACAGTTTTTGTTTAAAAACAAACACAATACCAATGAAGTGCCAACAAAGCATTCTCCTCTAGGGTCTGTACGAAACCACAAAACTGCTAATAGGGAATTGAGTTTCTGTAAAGATTTCTATCAATCAAAGAATTGTAGTTTTCAGTATATCCTTCTGATGAGATAATGGGTTTGCTTATCATTAGTCATCATTAAGTTCTAAATTAGAGCCATACAGAGGCATTATTTGGATATGCATGAGTTCTGTCCAAACTTAGATCATATTTACGTACACTGCAATACAGAAGTTATTTAACTGTGCTCATGTTCCCAGAGGTGGTCAGTTACAGACAGTAAGACAACTCTTCTGCAATTGGGCTTCCCCTCCAACCTCTTAAGTCTTTTTGCTGTGTTCTTGCCTATGTCCTCAGCACTAGAGGATGAATGGTGAGGCACTTTCTCCCCTCCCTGACTCAGCATGCAAAACATGTGGTATGCTCCATTTTAGAAAACATGGTATTGCTTAATAGGACATAACTGCTGCTGCCAAAAATCCCTCTGAATAAATAGGGCAAGCCTAACCACACCGCTGTAGATTAAGGCCAGAAACAGAATCTTAGTCCCCTATACTGAGCTTCTCCTTACCCACTTCTGCAGCCCCAAACTACTTCCTTTACAGTAGTTCAGATACGTTGTGTCCCTAATGACCGTCCCATCTAAAAATAAGTGCTCTTGACACACAAGAGATGTCAGACTAGCACAGCAGGATGCTGAAGCGTCTCTAGATGGGTAGCAGGGCTTCTCTTACACTGGGTTGCAGCAATTTAGGAATTCACACTTGATAAATCCAATAAGGGCAGCTCCTTTTTATCTCTTGCGAACGGTGCCAGGACTGATATACTCCTAACGCTTATTTGTCTCTTCAGCTTATTTTATGCTGTTCTCTGGAATCATAAATTCTAATGTTTCATTAGGCAAATATGCACTTCAGTGGTATACACTTTTTCACTGACATCTGTAGATGAACTGTCACTGACAGCAGCTGGCTCAACTTTTTGCTCAGGTCTACATTTTCTTGGAAGGTACTCATGCAGAAATATACTCTGTTTGCTCTGATAGCATTTCTCAAGCAGAGATAATGCCTGAACTCTGGAAAGTTTCTTACCTATAGCTGAAATAACTCTTCTTCAGCTTTTATTTTTATCTTGTTTTCCAGATATAACGGTACAGTAACAGGCTTCTCTGCATTACACTGAAGCAATGCTATTACTTGATTCAGAGATCCTTGTCCTTGCTCTTTTTCAAGGTGAGTGAAAATCGTAATGGAAGCTAAATGAAACATACTATTTTTCTTAATGGCAACATATTACCTTATCCCTGATATTGCTAGATTAAGGTGATTAAAACCCTGACAGAACAAGGTCCAGAGAAATAATCTGTCCTTGCTGCCTACCATAGGAGTGGAAAAAGATCAATTTCTCATTACAGTAGTATTCAGTCTTCTGAAATATTACTGTACTGCAGGTATTTTTTCCACGTCTTTTCTTGCAGTGTCAGCACTGCAGTAATTTTATAGATGCCTGTATTGGCACGGAGGAATTTTATTTTGGAAGTTTGAGAACGGTACTTTTTTCAGAAACCTCTCAAAAATTAGAAAAATACCTGGTCTTACAAAGGATGCTTAGCTGAAAGTCTTTTAAGAAAGTTATTTTTTAATTATGCAATGGAAGCAGAATTCTTTTAAAGTGTTAACACACCTAAAGATTACACAGTTACTGAGCTTTTTTGACATGTATCTAATCAACCAATCCTCTGAGAAAAAGGATTGCAGGAGAACTACACTTGAGAAACAACACAGCCAAGGAAGCAATGAGGACCACAAAACCAGCCTCTATAACTCCCTGAACACATTAATTTTCTATTGATTGTTTCTAGTGGGGGGATTACCATGTTTGGCAAAGGAAACTACACTGCCATATGTCTTAATGACATTCACAGCTTGATTGCTGTGGGTTGTGATTCATTTGTTGGCTAGGATGTTCACTTTTGTCTGCTTGCCCTACAAGATTTCAAGTGTTGACCAATTCTTGTTTCAATAGAATTGTATGTCATCATGTTTATCCAGTATGCGATCAGCATCGCCCCTAGGTCATCTTCTTAAAAAGAATTCTGTGATTTCAGAGAGTAAAACTGGTCTCTCTTGCACCGTCAGCAAAGCCATTCTGTCAGGAAAACTTAACTTCCACTCCTTATGAGAATACTTTTCTTCATGATTCATAAACTGCAGAGATCCATTCCAAGAGGGAAGAGAAGGGGTCAGATATTTGCTTCTCTTTTGAAGGAAGTTAGAACCTACCTTATCCAACACAGCAGTATTTGGTGTCCACTATTAAAGCAAATGCACAGCAGGCTGGAAAAAGTAATTGCCGTATCTTCAGGAGTTTATGCATATATTAATTTTTGTAAAGTGCTTATTGAGACCTCCAGCTTGTCTCTTCTTTTGCCCTTGGCAAACGTCCCAAACTTTTTAGAACTAACATATCCACCATATTTGCCACGTTGTCTTGCCTTTTCAAAGTCCCACACAGCCTTCAGCAAAAGCAAGCCATGCTCTGAGAGTGTTACTAAGGCATTTTCTTTGATCACACCTAAGCCTGCACTTACTGCATTACTTCAGAGTCACAGATCCAAAGGGGCCTGTATTTATATAGTACCATCTCAGCTATATATGGACAACAGAACCCTAAGTAAATTCCTCTCTGACTTCATTTTTCTGTCTGTTACCGAAATGAACAGTACATGAAATTACAGTATCATTCTCAAATCAGCACAGTCTTAGAGTCCAAGGGTTGAGGTGTTTCTAAACTAGTCTTTAAATAAATCTGGAAAGTTGTGCCTAGAGTTGTTTTACTGTCTCTGTGTAACAGAGGAAATACAAGCAATTCATGGAAGTGTTGGCTGAATAAATATGAAGGAAACCCAGTACTAGTTCTCTAGTTTCACTGAAAAAGTCCTTGGTGGTTTGATTTTGGTTGGTTTGGGTTTTTTTTTTTTATTACATGGGTTTGGAACAGTAAAATAAAGTTTTAGTTTTTCCTCTGGCTTATACTTTTAAAGGATCTTGTCTTCAATTTGTTCACTAGGTTTTCATATAGTAATTATTTGCAATAATGTTTGAATAGAATTTTTTTAAAGCTATTTTAATGATGGCTTTGTTCACATACTTAGAGATACTGGCTTTTAAAAATAATTAAATTTGTATCTGTCCTTTTAAAAAAATTTCAATACAGTTAGTTTAACAACTGGACCTTGTTCACTAGAATAAAGATACTAAATCCCAAGTAAATATTGCCATTTGAAAACAAACTATGTAGATCAAAATTACAGTTCTAGGCTGCTTCAATTCTTCCACTTAGTCTTTCTTATAAGAAAATGTAAATAGAACATAAAAACTATTTTCATGGAAGAGACAAAGTTTACCCTTTACCAAAAAGTTAAAACAGAACTGAAAAGCTATAGAGGAAAAAAGCCCCAAACCCCTAAACCTTCAACTCCAAATCAAAGCCTCAAGAACTTTCTAACCACTGCTACAAGAAAAACATTATTTCCCAGACTTCTGAAAATGCATTTCCCTAATGCTATCATGTCCCTGAGAAAGTTCAGCATATGGAAGATGGCAGCAAGCATAATGAACCACTTGCTCAGCTCGAGTCACCTCAACAAAACCTTCCATCTCTTTTACAGGTGGTGCTTGGTCCCTCAGAAAACTGCATATTATGGCTGTTCAAGCATTTAGAATCATAGAATCATTCAGGTTTGAAAAGGTCATTAGGATCATCAAGTCCAACCATTAACCCTACTCTATAAAGTTCACCCCTAAAACATGTCCCTCAAAACCACATCTAAACAACCCTTAAACACATCCAGGGATGGTGACTCAACCATCTCCCTGCACAGCCTATGCCAGTGTCTGACTACTCTTTCTGGGAAAAAAATTTTCCCTAATGTCCAGTCTAAACCTACTGTGTTGCAGCTTGAATCCATTCCCTCTTGTTCTATCGTTAATTACCTGTGAGAAGAGACCAGCACCAACCTTTCTACAATGTCCTTTCAGGTAGTTGTAGAGAGTGATGAGGGCTTCCCTCAGCCTCCTATTCCTCAAACTAAACTGTCCCAGCTCCTTCCATTGCTCTTCCTAAGATTTATTCTCCAGGCCCTTCACCAGCTTCATTGCCCTCCTCTGCACTCGCTCTACATTTGTAATTGCTTGCAGTTCAACTGCCTCTTCCTGTACCTTAGCCAGAAATGACCTTCATTACAACTCCACTCACCATTTGGGCAACACTGAAGTATAGGATGACACTATGCTTGGCTGTTGTTCTACAAGGACTGAGGCAGAAATGATCGTGCACACCCAGGGCCTGCACATGGAGCACAGCATCACGAAGGCAGGTGTGTGGTCACAGTTCACTGCAAACTGTACACAACTCAAAAAGGTCTTCGTGGCTCCTTTCAGCTGTGGGTGCTTGCTAATAGTCATTCTACCCTAATTATGGACAGAATTTCTGTCAGTTAAATTAACTTTTTTAGAAAAAAACGCTCTAGAATCCTTTTCCAATTCCTAAAATAAGTGATTGTCAGACTTAAATAGATGAGCTAGTCACCTGTGTGAAGGCCCTGTAGTATTTGACCCTGCATGAACACGTGAACATTACTGCATGAAACTTAACACCCGCATGTTCAACACTCTTTGTTCTCCCAAGGCAGACAAATTGGTAATAAGCAGTACACTCCCTTGCAATCAAAAAAAGCAATGAAAGAACACACACATTCTGCTCAAATGATTAGTTGTCTGGTTTTTCATTCAAAGTTTTCTCAAACATGAGAATACTCTATACCAATAGCAAGTATTAGGACTTGTCACCCCTGAGCTCCCCTCTAACTGATGGGGGGAGAATGATTTCAGGGCAAGAAGCAGATGAGATCTCAGCATGCATGCACAAGTATGTGACAGATGTTTCATGGAGCTTGGCTTACATTTAACTTTATACTATTTCTTTTTCCTTATTGTACTACGAGAGTATTAATGAGGAACAAAAGCTGTAAGTTTTAACCCTATAGTCAATTTAGTGAGGAAGTCCTGTCAGCTTCACAACTACAACCCTTGGAAACCAAACATTTTCCTTTCACCAGCAATAGAAGATGTTCCTATGCCTATTCTTTGTTTGAAAATCTACTTGGAAATTAGTAAGTCTCACTGAGCCACTTTCCAAGTTGGCAGGTATTCTTAACCAGGGAACAAACCTTTCTCCAATCACTCTGTGAAAGATGTACACTTGGAATCTACCCTAGAAAAAAACACTGAACCATTATGTCATCAATATCAGTATTGTATGTTTCGCAGATCCTGCATTCAGGAAGTTACTTTTAATGTTTCTTCCTCGTGTGGCTTTATCCTGGCCAATTACTTTGTCTTCTTAAGCAAAACAGATTTATTTCAAAACACTAATTTAAAAACCAGTGCTGTTGAAAAGCTGCATTCTTACTTCTGTAAATAATGATGAATCAAAAACAGCATCAGAAGTCAACAATGAGAAACTGCTACAAGTACCTGGGCCTTATGAAATTCTGAGTACCTGCTAAGGTCCAAGTTCAATAAAGCTTTTACACATTTCAATGTCCCCTTATAATTGTATGTCTAAGCAATGTGAATTACAATATCTTACTGAGCTTAAGCCTAAAACACCAACTCAGTGTTTATGAGCTCAGCTCTGCATAAGGAATTCTCCATTGCAAAATATTAATGAAACTATAGAGGGTCTGACCAATATTGAATATACTTAATCAGTGGCATTTAATGGGTAACTCAGTGACTGAATTAAAGGTCAAATATCCAAAACTAGTATAAAAAGCATCTTTACTGAACAAGTTATGAAAAGGAAACTGCATATCATTTGAGGCCATTAAACAAATTACATTACTGAAACTGACAAGAACTCAGTAAAATGCTTGCTTGTCCACAAAGTACTCAGTGAAAAACATACCAAAACAGGTCACATTACACAAGCAACCATTTAAAAGTATCAATGTAAAAAAGAAAAAAAGAAGAAAAAAAAAAAAAAGTAAAAAATAGCAATTATATTTCTAACTGCATTTTTTCCCTGTCCTTTTTCCAAAACATATAGAGAACAAAAATGCCGTGGATCACTTTTCAGTCTCATTCTCAGGTTCGCTGTCTCCACTATCGCTGTCTCTTCCAGGGTGTTCTGGCATTGTTCGATGTTCATCCACTTCAGCAACTTTCAATTCTCCTTCCTTTACCATTTCTTCCCCTACCTTTTTTTCTTCTTCTATTGCATCTTCTTGCATGCCTTGCACTTCACCTTCTACTTCAGTGTCTTGAGTTTGAGTGGTTTCTGGTTCTTCAACCATGGCAGGTGGGGGTAGTAAACGCTAGATGATTTAAAAAGAAAGGATTTAAAATTTTTACATTATTTGGGCATCTATTCCTATTTTAGCTTGAACATTAAATAACAAGTTAACAACAAAGACTGAAAAATTTGCAGCCCTTAATAATTTGTAGGCACTTAACTCCTAAATTAATCTTTGCTAACACAATGGTCTTATTAGACTCATTTTTTTTTTCCTTTACAGAGGGTGTTAAAAACTCAGCACTTCCAATTCAAAGATATCAAACATTTCATTAATGTGAAAATTGTAATGGAGGCTAAATGAAACATACTACTTTTCTTAATGGCAACATATTAACTTATCCCTGATATTGCTAGATTAAGGCAATTAAAACCCTGACAGAACAAGGTCCAGAGACAACATGACAACAAATTTATGGAGCTTGGCTTACATTTAACTTTATACTATTTCTTTTTTCCTTATTGTACTACAAGAGTATTAATAAAGAACAAAAGCTTTAAGTTTTAACCCTCTAGTCAATTTAGTGAGAAAGTCCTGTCAGCTTCACAACAGCCAGGCAAGTAACAGGACTATGGTAAATCCCTACTTGAAGCAACAAGCACATTCCTACTGTAATCTCATCTATTACCATTTCAAACTCCTAAATACATTTAACTTACTTTTGAGGCCTTTAACAGGCCTGTCTTGAACAACTCAATCCTGCAATTTCCCCTTGAAACATCTTATAAAATGCTATGTGAATGTTATCTGTACTTTTCTACCACAGCTGTAAATGTAAAACACCACAAGTTCCAGTAACAATTAAAGTAAGGCTTAGATATTTTTCACATAATACTTTAGAAAAAGCAATTTCGTATATTCAAAGTGGTTTTCTTGCAGCCAAAAAAGTAGTTTGCAAAACACTGTAAGCAGCATTGGGAGATGTATTACAGACTCAGAAAAAAACCCACAAACCAACAAGAATACAGTGAGCTGAAGAGTACGGAGGACAGCTGTACAGCAAGAAACACTCATATTTCTTGAAGCCTGACATTATTTAGTGACAAGATGGATATTTCCTCAGAATACTGTGAAGCACTTTAATGAAATAAAAGCTTGATAAACCTCCCATTGATGATTGTTTATTTTTGTTTTGCAAGTAAAAGCAACTTGGCTTCGCATAACAAATTAAGTATTTAATTACAGTAATCTTCAATTATATGACACTAATATTAAAAATTTCTGACAAGCATAGGTAAATCTGTGAAGCAGTTATGACTACCAGCAGAGATATGAAAAGCATTTTTAGTAGGCTTTGAAGTTATTGTACTGGTCTCTATAATCCATCAGTTCACAGATGAAGTGTATCTCAAAACCAGAGATCCTTTAATTACAAAAAACATACTCTTGATGCACGAGACAAACTCAGACTTCTGTGGCCGAGTTAGATTCATGATGTGCTTTGTGACTACTACTGTTAAGACTAGTGTAAAACAAAAGGAAAAAAAAAAAAAAAAAAAGGATGTATTAAATAGGGTAAAAGAAATTTAATGCCTGCATTAGTTTTTATTTTGTTTTAGTTCACTTTTTGGCTTCTCCTGCAAGAAGAATGTGATTCATTGCCACGGTAGGAAAACAGCAGTTGTAACTGATTTTAGCCAGTGATGGATAATATTAGGATACTAAAAAGAGTAACTGGTATTAGCAGAAGGATTTGGTACATATTTGATTCAGGTGTCCAGCAAACCCATCTTTTGATAAAATTCAGATGCTACCATCCGTGTTTCAGGACATGTATACACTTCTCTGCTTTGACAGGGCTATTTATTTGCATCTGAATGTGACCAACTGCACAGTCCACTGAGTCTTCAAAGGTTTCTTCTGGGTAGCAAAGTGCTTTAGATTTGTCTGAAGCTATGCTTCCCAGAAGAAAAAAAAAAACAAAACTAAAAATATGCAAGATTCACTGGATAAGAACCACAGAGAAAAAGAAATTTCCTATCTGAAAGACTGACACACAGTTAAAGAAGTTCTGGGTTCTGATCTCTACTGATTACATCATTCCATATTAGATGAAACAGTTAATGGAAGAAGGAAGGTAGAGAAGATGATAGAGAAACATCGTTGCATTAAAGAACAGAACCTAGATCTTGCAGACAAGTACCTTGGACTAATCTGTTCAAGGATACAGAGTCATGCTCACATTCTCTTCCCACAAACAGCTAATGCAGAGTGAACTGTGTGCTTTTACATTACTTTTTTTCCACTTCTGAAAATCCTTCAGAAGAGGAAAAACCAACAAGGGAACTTTAGAGTATATTGAAAGAATAAATCACAGGTAATAAAAGCATTAACCCCAGACATTATGTGAAAGCTGATGCAGTTGGGGGTTAGCATTTATGACCTCTCCTTTTCTGTTTACTATCAACTGCCTCTACACATCTACCGAGTACACTGAGTAAAGGCGGCTTTCTGCTCAGTATATTATGCAAACTACATTAAAGGTCTGCTCACATATATAAGATGACAAAGTGTTTCTGTTGGGGGATTATGAATTGCGCTTCGGGGTTTAAACACTGTCAAAACTGGGTGCAGAAGTGAGAAAGCATCTTCAACTGCTTCCAACTCCATGCTATTTTGCTTGGTCCTCAACTGGTGCTGAAAAAAAATTGTTCCAGAATAAAACCACTACAGTTGCTAACCAGCCTGGATAATGCAATGAGCTAATATGGTTAAAATGGTTCCCAGGCATGATCTGGTCTTTATATACACTGCAGGCTTGTCGTGAAAATCTCCCTTACAAAACGTTATTGCACAATGCAGTGGTGCTATAATATAACTAGCTGCACTTACCTGAAACATAACTCACAAAAGTTTACTTCAAGTAAATACTGGACAGGCTAGATCTTTAGTATCAGTGAGGAATTTTGGGCCCAGGCAGAGCACTTGGCATCAATTAGTGCTGGTTTGGGGGCCTTAAGTTACTAAAACATACAGTTCTTGCTACTGTAAGATTTTAAAGGCCTTCATATTCTCACTTCCAGTCATAACAAGAACAGTCTTAAACCTCAACAGCATGTCAAGTCACTTACTCAAATTCAATTTTATTTTAAATGCATGCCTTCCAAAAGTTAGAAGGGCCTTACCTGTTGATAGTGGCGTGTACTCTGTATCATGTGCATATACATATTGTACACAAAGTTAGCCATTTGAGGCATGTTCTTAATAACATGTATTTGGTGAGATGGTCTTCCTCCATTCTAAGGAAGGGGGGGAAAATTAGACATTCAGCAAGCAAAGCAAAACAACCATTATTCAATGCTTATTTAACTGCATTAGACAATATAAACCCCAAGAAATGAAATAATGTTTTTTAATGGAAAAAAATAGCTGAATTATTTGGAAAGATAGGAAGCGTAGGTCTTACAATTTGGGGAAGTGGATTAATCATGATACTGCAGCCCAAATACGACATTTCAAAAGGAAAGGCTATATTATGATGCTTACTCCATAAAGTACATTTTGGACTCGAGTAATTTTTTCAACTGAAGGCCTCCCTCCCAAGCTTGTGAACATCATTTAAAGCCACGGAAAAAAAAATCTGTAACTGAATTTTAAGTTCATGTTACCTCCTCAAAGCTCCAGGAAGCAAAGCAGGTATATTCCTCTATTTCTCCATTTAGCATCCTACTTTGTGTGTCCTGTGCTTAGATGTTTAATATAAACCTTTCCCTAAAGATCTAGTGCAGTATTACAGATTACTTTTTTGTACTTATGAACTTAGCTCAGCTCACAAAACTCTTGTGATTGTAGATTCAATATTTGGGGCTTTTTTAAAATTATTAATTGGCTGTCCTGAAATACTCAAATGTAATTTTACCTCTTTTAATGATAAGCAATTTTTTTTTTTTGAAACATAACCTTATTTTGTTTAATAACAAGATAAAAAAATATGTTCCACACTAAGAATTTACCTATTTATCACAAAAGAGAAATACTGGATCACTCACAGAGGCATAACTCAGGAAAAAGAAGAGGAACAGCATTATATAATTCAAGTTTTATGGAAAAGTTAATTCAAAACAGCTAGTGTGTATCATGATAAAAGTTAACTCTAGGGACAAAATTATCCAAGAAGCGTTGGTTCAGCAGTGAAGACAGTGCCACCTCTTACAATCCACTCTAAAACGTGGTCAAACACACACACACACACACACACCAGTCACAGATAGCAAAACTTAAGAGCAGCTGTTCCTACCTGTCTTGCTGTTGGAAAACGTTCTGTGGGAACAATATGGAGGTGAAGTGGTCGGGCTGTGAGTTGGCTGAAAGCTGGAGTTAGTTCAAAGCAGTTCTGAAACAGCGATACCCTTGCAAAGATGTAAAGCCCAAGCCTGGCTCTTGACATGGCAACAACTAATCGTCGGACATCCCTTCAGAAAACAAAAATCAGACATGTTCTTTTTCACTGATGACATAGTTTCAATAAAAATAAGTGCAAGTACACAGAAGACCTAACTAAAGGAAATGTAAAAATCATCTGCTAAAATACTATTTTATATTTAGTATTTTCCCCTACATACTGTCTCAATAAATACCAAATCCTAGAACCATTATACAAAGTTCACTGTACTGACAATACGAGAAATTTCCCTTTACTATAATCACCCTATCCTAAACGTCACAGGTGAAGGTTTACATTGAGAACAGATAACAGTAACATTTCTGTATCCCTGTATGAGTAAACATGAGTTTGATACCTCATCTAATACTGCTGATTAGACAAAGTATTCCTTTGCCCTACCCCAAAACTGAAGTGCAGACATTTTAAACTACACATCATAATGCAACTGATGAAGCAATCAAACTTCTGATATAAAACAAATAAAAAGCTCACTTACAGAAAAGAATCTTTGAGAAAATTTAAGCCTCCATTTGTCCAACAAGCATCACATTCCTATTTTTCTACTAGGGTGAAACCAAGTTTATCTACAAGCTTATCTGCAGTAATATAAACTAATTATAGTATCAGCCATTACTAAATGATAAAGTGGTTGTGAAGAGGGTACCAAACAGTTATAAAAGTATGTCTGAGCTTCATTCAATACACAGTATGAAACTTCATTCCTACTACATATGCAAGTAATTGAACACTTTTTTATAATGTACTATAAACATCTTTTTGATACAGAAAACGTGTAGTTAAATGACACTACAGGACTATCTTCTTACATACCTAAGGTGGCCTACAGCTTTGGTACGCACAAGTGAAAGGAGAATATAATCATTTTGTTGACCTTGAAATCTGTCCACAGTTGTTACCTAGAGAATCAAAACCCAAGAAAAAAATTCTATAGGTTAATCGTTGCCATTTCAATTAAAACATGACAACAAATTTTAATGTTAACGTGGAACAAAGATTGCAGTAAGTGGAAAGAGAAAAGAAAATGCTTTAACACTGTTTTAGTTGGCCTCTAACCAAAAAATCATCAGCCTATTCTCTTTGGGAGAAGCTTTTGTCCACTATACTGTTTCTTTTACATTTTTAGTCAATTCAGACAGCTAACAGTGGGATACTAATACCAAAAAACTGTGAAAAGCCATTAGTTTTATAATACAGAGTTTTAACCTGCAGAACTAACACCAGACTTTAGTAACTATGTTTTTTATTCATTTCATCAGATTTGTCATCATAGGTTTAATGACATCATTTCCACTCTGGGGATCTTCCTAAAAATGTAGTTTTGGGGTCTGAAAGTTTTTTTTGAGGAGAAAATAAATGTAAAAGAAAAGAGTTACTCTGCCCCATGCAGTCTGTACCCTTTCTAATTTCACTTAGTTTGTATGTCAAATTACAAATGGGCAGAAACAGAGGTACTACTCTATGAAATTCCATAGAATGTATGTTAAGAAATTTACATTTAACCAGGGAATACTTGTGCAGAAAGTCGTGAAGCTATTAAATTAGTCTGTTCTGTAATATGACAATTTAAAACCAAACAAACCAGAAACACTCCAGTGACTGATACACTTTCAAAGTCACCTTGTTTGGCCGTCCAATCAGTGGATTATTTCCACACCGCTGATTAATGACATCACGGATCAGGTGCTTCTGTCCATTGTATGTTGTCAGGATACTTATCTTGTCTGCAGGGTAACCAAGGAGGCACATATACATGAAGAGTGCCACAACATACTCTGCTTCACCAAGATTCTTAAGAGGAGAAAAAAAAGGGGTTACTCTACTTGTAAGGTTGGAAAGGGTAACACCTGAGACATTATTGTGTATTTAGACAAAAACCTTCAGTGCTAAGAGAAATGTCTCTATATCTGATGTTTCTTTGCCTACTCAAAAGCCATTTTGAAAGAATAAAAGAACCACAAGGATGTTTAATATCTTTGTTCTGATTCCCCTTCAGAGAGCTGCTGAAAATATCTACATTGATATTATAGTCATTGAATGACACTTTCCAATATTTACTCAGAAGCTCTGAGTTTTATTTCAACAAGATTAAATTCTAAATATTTAATAGTCCTTAAATATAACAATAATGAAATGTTAAAACATTTAGATTATATTTATGGACTATAAAATATTTACATAGTTGTGTCTAAATGCATTTATATGCTTACAGCTGTCTGCTCAAAGGAACTGCCACCTTTGTGTTATTATAGAACACAACCAATAAAAATTTCATTTTTCCCTTCTTAAAGGTCACATGCCAAAAAAACCCTCTCATATAAAACTGTGGAATTACTATGTAATAAATATTAGAAGTTCATAATCTATACATACCTGTATTCAAATAGAAGCATTTTAAAAACTCCAGTAAGATGAAAGAAAGAACTAGCTGAACTGGAATAACTAAACTCCTGCAAACTATTAAGTATAAAACAGACGTCTGGATTATCAAATCCAGTTATTTCTATTGCAGACTATACCTATTCAATTTCAATGACCAGCTGTTATTTTGTGTTTCATAACTTTTTTTCTGTGTCATTATTTATAATAAAGAATGTCTGTCCCTAACAATCACTCTATAGTAAGTTTTGTCCTGTCTCTGGACTGAGGTTACTCATGGCCTGTTTAAATCCATTTCCGTCAACAAAAGTTATCTTTCAAGTTAAAAAGTTGGTTTTAATTGCTGCCATTTATTCCTGCTCTATTTATACTGGGAATCTTATCCCCACTTGGCATATGTTTGACTAGGCTTGAAATACCAACCTCATTTGTTTTCTCTTACCAAGTTGCCAGGCACCCACACCTGTGGGTGTAAAGCTATTCTACAAATTTTAATCCCCCTTAAATCTCAAAAGAAATGCCCAAATTCACAAAGAGAAATAATACATGGTGGCAACCTCACGGAAAACTATGCAATGCCACCAACATACTCTGCTAATATCTCTCAATCCTCAAGATCATGACAAAAAAAAAAAAAAAACCAAAAAAAACCCCCAAAAAACCCCAAAAAACCAAAACCAAAAAACGGTAGGAAGTATTAGAAAAGTTTGCTCCTAACAGCACAGTTGTAAAGAAAAAAAAGTGTTCTGTGTTATTGTCATGACTGTTTTCAGTCTTCTTTGGCTCAGAAGTAGTCTAAAGCAATGCTCAGATTCTCAATTATCTGAATTTCTTTTTTAAGACATTAACTTCAGCTGTTCTCACTCCATAGGACTTTTTACTGCTTGTACATTACAGCTTAAAAGACAAAAATAAAAAGACTTTCCCCTTCAAACAACTCTGTCCTCAATCTAGAATTGAAAGCGGATTATGATTGACCATTGCTTTCTTCACTAACAGCACACTAGTTTGTATTAAAAAAGACAAAGAGGAACACAAGCAAAACACTGAGAAAGCACAGACCTCAAGCAAAGTCATTCACTTCTATCAAAAAGTGCACCATGTTACCTTTGTCAACATTCAAATCTCCTTAAAAAGAGAAAAAAAAAATCATGCATACACATGACTCAATCATCTAAGAATGAATTAAACATCAGTTTACTGTAGTTTGATAGTTTGTCTTTATGGCAGATTTAACAATCCATAAACCAGATTAAATAAAGTATACATGCAATATTTCTCTTACCTGATAGAAATAAGGATTGGGTTCAGACTCTCCCACACCATTGAAGTCTTCTACATTGATAAGCTGGAAGTCATACAAAAACCCAGCATTGGCTGTTCTGAACTCTGGCAGAAGCTGCACGTGAGGCAGGTTACCCAGGTTCTTGTAACGCCAGTTGTAGAGGTTACATAAACTGTTCAAAAGCACACAGAGACAAACCCAAACACTTAAAGTGGGTTCTCGAACTCACTTCAAAACACTTCAGAGGTACACAACCCCTCACTTGCAAGATTAATGCTTCTGTAGGTTTTCACTGGAAAATACCATTTTGCTGTATAGCCTGTACATATATAAATGAGCAGACTTGTACAAACTACCCAGCAATATTTTTTTCTTAATTGTTTGGTTCTCTCTGACAGAAAACTTTTAGATTTCACCTCAGTACAGCACACCCAACCTTAAGCCTGTTCCAGTTATCACAGCTTTACACTGAGGAGTACAAATTTTGCAAAGAAATCTAGTAGGAATTTGCATAGGTAATAAAACTTAAGGAATATTAATGCTTCTTTACAGAAAGGAAGGAATAAGGGAAAAAGGATTTTCTGCATTATCTGTTGTAAAGCTTCTTACTGCAGGAAGAAATTTATTTTTTTATTTTGTGTATTGCCATGTATTAACATAAGACCTGAAAGGAAGCAACCAAATATCTACCCAATTCTGGATCAACTCCGATATTTATAGGGAGAGTAATAAAACCAAAATGCCTCATTCACAAATAACAATATCCAGTCCAGATAAAGTAGCATATCGTTCATGGCAAAGCTACCCATGATCAGAAAAGACAAAGCGTAGGGAAGTACAGAAAAAAAAAATCTTTGATCAAGAAATTGGTGGCAAAGTGAAGGAATTCTTCTTTTTCCTTATGTCTGAGAAATTTGTTAAGATGCTGCAAGCTAGTAGATGGCAAAATAAACTTCATCATCAATCTCAGATATAATTTGCATTTTAAAAATCATACTGAACTACTGTTGATATGACTATAAAAATATTATTCTACCTCCCACAACATGAAAGGAAAAAAAAAATAATCTCCTTCATATTGTTCACTCCATTTTTACGCCTAAGAACATCAGAACTTAAAACTAAGCTTAGAGTACCAAGATTTTACATGGAGTAATTTATTCCTTTTATTTTTTTTTTCTTAACACGATGTCACAGATAGGCACTTCACACAGTAAATACATTTGACATCTAGATTACCACAGTGAAATGACAAATACATGGATAAACCAGAAAAGTTATCTTACTGCATCCCTGTAGTATCTCTTTAATATAAAAAAAGGCTTTATGCTCTTGTGTCAACAACCTGGTTGCCAATCAAAGATTATGTTCTGCTGAAATAGTACAAGAAAAGCATCCTTTTGCAGACTTCAAGAGAAATACTAAATATTCAATGCTAAATACATCAAATCTTTATTCAGCCTTGAATACATTAAATATATTAGCTTAGAAAATTAAGCTTTTGCAAAAATGTCTCAGCTTTAAAAATACTCAAACACTTAAGACTACTAAAATTCCTTTAAATACAACTTTCTTTAAAATACTCATACAATAGCAGAGTACAAATATATTTAAATAAAAAAAAAAGAGTAGTAAATCTGATTGCATTTCAAAGTACAATGTGCCTTACTAGTCTAAGCTGAAACACATGGAACAAAACAACTAAATTGCAGTTTTGCAAACTCTTCTCCTAACAATAAAACTGAAATTTCCAAAATCACATGTGCATTTTTCCTATTTTTAACCTGGCATTTTCCTACAAACTAGACATGCCATTTTCTCTGTCTTACCTTGCTCTTGCTCTTCCTTGTGCATCCAAATCAACAGTTGGCACTCCAACACGAACAAACCGTGTAAAAAGAGACTGCTCCATGTTGGAATATTTTTGAAAAGCCATGTTCTTAATGACTGGTGGCAACTGATGATGGTCACCAATCATAATCCACCGCTTCAAACGACTGAATCCATCCTGAGGATTCTAGAATCAAACAATTACAAAATTATAACTATTACAATGTAATTGAGGCACTCAAATACAACAGATTAATAGTTGAATTGTTTGTCTTAGTCTTAAGACCTAAACTTCAACATTTGTTCTTAAGCTACACCGAGCTGCAGTCATTTTCAAGACTATTAGCTTCTTTCCAGTCTACTACCAGAAAAAAGGGAGTGGTATTTTAAATAAATTCTTATTTCTTATAAAGCAACAGGTAAGTTAAATCAGTAGAGAAATATCAGGATAAATATTATATTACATTTTTTTAGAGGTCAAAAGTAGCATATTACCAGAGGACAAAAGGAAGAAACACAACTACAGAAGTTACAGTAGTGAAAACAGTTATTTCTACACAGTACTGTTACCTGAGAACAGTCCTTTGAACTTTATTTTTTTGGACTCTGAGATCATGAACATGAACTGCTTGAAGCATCTGAAACAGTTTTAGTGCTCACATGTCTGAGGCATATGCTGAAACTGCCTTTCAAGTGTCTCTGTAGTTCATGTGCTTCACCTGTTTACCTCTGGAATTCACACATGGTCTCTACACTAACCAGGATATGCCTCTAATTAATCCTCACCCTGGATCTTGGCCTGAATGCTCTTCAGTATATTGGGTATATCTCTTTCCAGTTCCTTATCATCCTTAGAGCACCTGTGTTACATACTGACAGACCTCACAAAGGAACATTGTGACAGGTACAAAAAAGGAACAGATGTGTGGGTACATCATCCAGCAAGTTTTACAATTCAGTTCCTCATTTACACAGTCTTGTGATGTTTCACTATTCAAGACAGCGACTTAAGTTCTTTTTCTTGCTAGTTAAAATAGAAGAGCTCTGAAGACCTCTTGAAAGAGAGCAAGGAAGGAAAACCTGCAGAGTTAAACAGCAACTTAATTTTCTTTTACAATTAAAATCCAAACTCTTGGATGTGGTTTTCTAGAATACTTAAAATTTTTGCTTTTCAATTAAAATATCTGCTCCAGAAAAAACTTAGGAAATTTTAGAATATAGGCAAATACAGACTATGTTTTTCAGAAGCCACTAGAGTAAGAATCAAATGAACAGTACGGACTGTCTTCAGTTTTATTGACTTCCCACACATCAGGTTCAGATTTGCCACTAAAGAGTTTGCACAGAGTTGCTGAGGGAGCCCGTACTTCACTTCCAGAGGTGAAATTTTATCTTGTGATAACCTGAGGTTATAGAGATAACAGTCACAGATGTGCGAGAAGCACATTTTGCTTACTTCTGAAATCCTCTAGCTCTTAAAAGAGGTAAGTGATGCCTCTCATGCTCAGGTCTATTACAACAATTCCTTATGTTAACAGGGCTATTGCTACCTGGCTTCTTTAGACTGTGCTGTAAACACAGCCTGTGCCCCATCATCTTCAATTACTTTCTCTCCTTCCCTGCCTTAGCAGTACCTTTCTATCTGGGAAGCTGCAAGACTTCCATTCAACTGTATCATATCTGCATTCCTTTATCCACCAATTGTCCATTTGCCAAACAGAGTACCATCTGCAGTCGATTCTAGGCTAAACATTTACTAATCAGCTAGACAAAAGGTGCATAATTAATAGGAAAAAAGTAGAAGTAGAACCAGTAACCATTTCTTTTCTTTCTGTGGAGCTGTAACATCAATTAGAATGTCTCATCTCTATACTTGGCTCCAGTTTTCATGGAAGCTGTAGGCACTTGGTACCTCTGTCTCTGTTAATCTTGAATGAAACTGACCAAACACCACAAGTTGGGAGGGTGATGCAAGCCTTACCTTCTTGGGAAACAAGACTGCTATTTAATAAGAAGTGATAATTTTAAGTTTTGGTTTGTTTTTAATTAGCAATAATCACTACATGAGTAAGAACAGAAGTAACAAAGCCAGGACCTAGTTTACATAAATCTCTTCACTTTTTTATTTTCAAAATGAAAGCCTGCTAACCCTACTACTTCGTTAACAAAAGCAACTTATTTAGAACCTACTAGCTTAATATTAAAAAACAAGGGTAAACAACTAATGTAGAACAATGTGAAAGTTCTTACTATCCACTCAAATAGCAAATACCAGTTCTAGGTTACTTTCTGCACAAGGCTTTTTCCTTTTAATAGTCTGTCTTGCTCAAGAACACAGACCTTCGTTCATCAGTTTTTGTAAAATATTTTATTATTTGGGTCTAACCTGCAGCAGGAGAGGTATAAATGTTTCTATCTCCAGAATCTGAGCAGACTCTTCCATTAAGATGTTGTCATACTGAGAAATAAAAAGAGACGACATTCAACCAAGTAATACAAATTAATGCTGTTATTCAGCCTACCAAAATAAAACATCAATTACTTGTTTGGATTTTGAAAGGTGGGACAGTTACAGCAGGATCTTACCTCATAGGCAAAATATCAGTATTACCAAAAATGAACACCTGAGGGTGAAATGCTACTACATCAATGGCGGATCTAGCTGTACCAACTGGGGCTTAAATCTAGAAGCAATCCATGACTGAACTACATGACATGCTTAGCATATGCCATTACACATCCACAAGAGGAAAGCTTCCTGCAGTGCACCAAACTAATTTGGGATCTTTGCACTTAATCAGAAAAGTAGCACTTTTGTGATCCAACAGACTGTGTTATCAGAGAAAAATAATACTGAAAGAGTTATTGGTGGTGGGCTTCTTTTGTTTATGTCAGATAAAAGTCCGTATTAAATCATAACCTATGGTTAACACTGCATCATAGTTCTTCCTCAAATTGTTAATTTACAGGCAAAGAAAGTAATAAAGGCTGTGACTTTTTTTCCCCCAGTTCTGCCATTACTTTATAACTCAATCGTAACACTGCAGTTCATAATCTAATATAGCAAAACTAACCTTTTTTTTTTTATATACACATGCACTATTAAGCATTTTTGTATATAAAGTAACTTAAAAGTGATCTAATCTTTTACTTACAGAAGTTATATTTTTCTTCAATAAAATTAGAAACTGAAACATACTGGTAAAAAAAAGGCAACTCAAAATAATCTAGTTACCTAGATATAGGACAGATAAAAAATTTTATATGAGGGGCAGGGAGGAGAATGCAAATTGAAGAAAACAATTAGTGTAGTAACACCAGTATAATCATTACTTTGAAACCTAATTCAACCAGGTCATGTCGTTTCAGAGCAGCATGGGTACAAGTCATGGCAATGATTTTTGCTTCTTTCACCAACAGGTATTTGGATCTATCCAGGCCACTGCGAAGAAGCTCAAATGCTCTGAATTCCTATGGAGGAGAAAAGAAAATCTCAAAGTCAAAACACAAAAAACTATTTCTTATAAAATGCATTCACTCAAACTATCTGGCCATCTTCGTAGATTCAAGGCGTTACAAGAAATTTAGGAAGGTATGTATTGTTAACAATCACATCTGAATATTTTTTTAATGCTAAACCTGGAAACAACAATATTTCAAAACCCAATCTTTTAAAAACCCATCAAAGAATTCTGCAACCTGTGTGCATATATAAAATTGCAGGCAATTTTTTAATTAATTTTGAGGAACCCCCTCAGAATTGCCCAAAATTTTGTTTTACTGTATCTTCATGTCTCCCACTTTACTGTATCGTAACATCACATCAAATTTAGTATTAGAAAGACCAATACAATTAAGATGACCAAAATGATACACAGATCACCTTTACCCTGACTTTCAAAAGCCTCTCAAGAAATTCTTGGAGAAAACCAGTAGAAGTAAGTTACTTCTATGTTATCTGATTAAAAGCAATTCGGTATAAATACAAAGACCCTGTGAGGATCAGGGGAGCAGCAACAGGTGCACCAACCCTAACAACCTAATCAGTGAAAGTGGGATACGCAGAATGGCAGCTTCCTGAAATCAAAAGAAACCAGATTAGGCCTTTGTCCCTACTGTGAAACATACCTGCATTATTCAAAGGTGAAAATCTCACCTGAATGCCTTGCAAGCTAATGAAGCTGCCTAAATATAATGCTCCTTTTAGGGAGTAGAACAAAGGAGAATTTTGGAGCTGTGTAAAGTTTCTTATAGGATTAGCCAGATCCCCTTACCTTGAATAGTTACAAATCTTACCTCAAGCTGAGTGAATATTTTCTTAATATGTCTAAAACACCCTTCAGCTATTTCCATATCTTCTTCATAAGATCTGCCTTTGAAAATTGGTTGAGGAGCATTTGCAAAGTACTGGTGAAAGGGAAAGAAACTGGAGACATCTGTAACATCTGGCGATCTTCCACCTTTAACTTTCACTTTACTGATATACTCCTCCCAACGAGACATTACCTATGGCAAATAGAAGTGTCATAATGACATGTTTTTATATCATTAAAACATTGGCAAGGTCTAGTCTTGCATGCATAGTATTGAAAAAAATATGTATCATAAGAGAAAGGTCTATGTCTAAATTATTATTTGATCTTGTATCAGGATGACATTTTTGAACTGTGGGTTGACCATGGCTCACTGCCAGACTCCTATCCAGCATCTCTCATGCCTCCTCTTCAACAGACAGGAAGAGAAAGTAAGATGGAAAAGTTTATGCTTTGAGATAAAGATGGGGAGATCACTTAGCAAGTACCATCAAAAGCAAAACAGACTTGATTTGGGGAAAATTAATTTCATTTACTGCTGGTTAAAAATTGAGTGCAATGGTGAGAAACAAAGACAAAACCAAACCCACCATTTCTTCTCCACCCCACTCTTTCTTTCCAGTTTCTCCTCCTCAGAGGTCACCCGTGCAGCCTGCCCATTGCTAAAACCTTGCCACAGAAACCAAATACAGAAGCAAATCTTGATTACCTCCACCTACTGTATTTTGGTTTAAATACCAAGTGGTATTACTTTGGGAGGAAATTGAAGCACACTGTGAGCTCTTAACAGTGCTCCTACCACTCTCCACACTTAATGTCCACTTAATGTTTAGGCCCACACTACTGCTAGCCCAGAGTAACTTCTGTTAAAACATACACAGTATGCATTTGATCCTAAGTATCACTCCATAAGTCTGCTTAAACAACACTAATTGCTAATGTAGACCACGTTATTGGAGAATACATGGAAGGGAAATGAGGGATATACAATGTATAGAAAATTGCCATTTTGTATATTATGCATCTAATTTTCACATTGGCATTAACGCTATAAAAGCCTTCTAGCAGAACGATCCAAGTAGCTGCTGCTCTAATGGTTGTCCAAAATGTAAAGCAGCCAACAGATTTTCCTATCTGAAGAAGAAACTTCAGGTTATAATCTTGTCAGCAGTCATAAGGAGCAGCAATGCTAGCCTTCAATTAGTGAGTCATCAGACAGGATTTAAAACAATAGCAATACATGTAAGTAATGTTGCAATTCCAGCTTTTGCTGTTACTGTATTTTATACCACCACAGAAAATGTGGGGTTGTTTTAGACTCAATTCTGGAAAAAATCACTCCAATTTTTACAAAAGACTTCATACCGTATTGAGGTCATACAGTCTCTGTAGAAGTATTTCAGTCCTTACCTGGTACAAGAAAAAGTGGCCTGCTGTTTCACAAGTGTAAGAAACATCTCCCGGGACTCCAAGACTCTCTTGCAATCGCCCAACTTCTCGTAGAAGTTCAAGTCTTCGAGCCAGTACATAATTAACTCTTCCATACCTACAAAATGGATGAAATACAACATAGTTTGTATTTACATGTATTTAATTCAAAACTGGTTTATCTAAGTATCCCACGAAGAGATCACAAAAATACCACCGCCCCTCAAAACTCCCCTACAGCAGCTACCTCATTCCAAAACCCAAGAATTTGCTACCTGCAGTTCAGCCCACCTTCAAATATATTCCTCAACTGTCAGCCCTCCCTCCCAAACTGCCAGAACCAATAGAATTTGCAGTAACATAGGTCTGGAGTTACTTTGAAAAAGGAATTAAAATAGACAATGTAGAGTGTTTCAAAGAAAACTCCTTTTAATGATGAGCACTACTGTTCAAGAAATATAATAAACTTTAGATATTACTAAATAAATATCTGCCATGGCATAATTTCACTAAGATTTTGGCTATAAAATTTCTGGCATAATTTGACTATGTCAAAGCTTTCAAATGTAAATAAAAATAAAAATCATGAGGTATCTATTTTCCTGAAGGAAACTCAACTATGCATATGTGGGTAGCTTCTAGTGACTATATATAATTTTTCCTATAGCTTCTTAAGGCAAAGTAGTGCTATTATAATCCAGTACTGGTCAGTTCAGTTATTTCCAGTGCACAACCATTATACCCCTGCTTACATGTATGAATGTGTGTAATCCTACTGACGTCAATTGGGCTAACACATACCAAATGTACAAATATTTATAAGAACAGGTTCTTAAATCTTTGTCCTGATAAAGAGTTGACAGCTTTATGTATATTTGTATTCTTCAAAATGTGTTATTTACCAGTGAAAAAAGCAACTCTGCAGTTAAGCAACATTCTGAAGAACTACAAGCAGAAAGTTTAATTTCATGTTAATATTTATTAAGGCAATCCTCACCATGCCAGCAGAAGTGATATCATATTTGTACACAAAAATTGCAACTGCAGAAACCTAACTTTATTATTCAACTTTGTCTCACAAAACAGATTAATTCTATGAAGTGTATGTGGGCCCACAATATAATGAACTATTTTTATTCAAGCAGACGAGTTTGTGAAAAATCAACTGCCTTGATTTTTCCTTTGGATTCTCAAGGGAACGCAGCTTCTCTGCTGACTAAGAGCCAAATTAACTAACCCTTATATTGAAAAGAAGCACACTCTGTGTTACTGGGATTCAATAATACGGGAAAGGTAAACCTTGTAAATTGGCAAGGAGCTGTGCTTGACAAGGGAGATAGAATGAATTCAACACATACATCTTGCTAAAATGTTTATGCAGGCAAGTTTATCATTAGCACCTCCTTTCTCACCTGCTGAAATCTTTCTCTGTCTCTAATTCCTCTTCTCCATGACCCAGACGCAGGAGGTGGCGCTCATCAATGTCTAGAGCCATGATTTTTTCAAACAGCTGGTTCAAAGCCTAAAGATTGACAAGAACAGGAGAAAAGGTAGTTTTTAGAAGTTCAGCGCCTCTTGCAGGGGAAAACTGAAGAGTTACTGGTAAGTCAGCTAGGAAATTATTCCTATTTTGGTATAAATGGAAGCCAAAGAAAACATGAATATTGAAACTAGAGCTCTTAATCTTGACAATAGGGAAATTAGCCTACTAAAAACTCTTCTATTTGCATACTTTATACAAGTTTGATTTTACGATTCTAAAACAATTTTAAAATTTGATTCTATCACCTCGTTAATTGAGGTGACAAAACTATCATTTTATAAAACTGTTTCAAGTAGAACACTTTGCAAACACTGATTTTGTTATGTGACTTAAAACAATTTAACTTTTACTGTACATCAGAAGACTGTGATCTGGTACTCACTGGTATATGCTTTGACTCCATTCCATATGGGTAAATAAATATTGCTGAACTAAACTTCAAGGTGTGCTATGTCTCCTGCCTTAAGCTCTTCAATTCTCTAACAGCTTAATTTCAACTGTCTAATTCAGTGGATTTCAAAGGATTACATTTTTAAGTACTGAATCATCAAGTCATGAAATTTAAGAATAAACATGAGCAAGCTCCAATTGTACTTCAAGACAGCTGGAAGTCATGCAAACATTTTAAGGGACAGCATAAAGGCATAGACAAGGCAACAAACCCTGCTGAGATATGGGTTATTTCCTGAAGTACGATTTCAAGTTCACCTTCTCATGTAAGTCTTGTCCGGTAAAAAAAGTCTCCTGCCTGCCTCAAATTATCTCCTTTGTCTTCTCCCCAGAAGACATGCTCTCAACCCTTTCTCTCAACTTCACCGTTACTGTCCTGCAACCCACTGTAGACAGCCTATATTATTCTAGGTTGTAACTCCTCACCAAAATGAGGCCTCATCCACCATTACTCAAGAAATAATGGAAAAAGTTGAAACGTTCTCAAAGTGGTATGTTCAGTTAAAATAGCTCCTAGACAGGATAGGCTAACTCAGGAGACCAGGAAGTAGATGACCCTGGCTTCCAAACAAACCTATCAAAACAAGATGCAGGTTTAAAGTAAGAATCTTTAAGAAGACTTCTGTCATTATTATTCTTATGTTACATATGCTTGAGAATTAGCAGCTAGACTCCATCACTTATGAACAGGAAGCAAGCATTCAGCTGAAGAGGCCTTCCCTTAGAAGCATGAAACACAGAGCAGCTAGAGTCTGAGAAAGCTAACTGGCAAAAACCTGGTATGCATGCAGTGAATGCACAAATCAAAGAACTGCACAGACGCTTTTTCAACATACTTCCTAATTTCAACCCCCAACCAGTTAAATATATTGAAAACTTCTGATACATAGCTCAGAACTACAAACCTGCAATTCAAAAATTTAATTTCACATTATGAAACTAGCAAAACCGCACACGAGCCAACTCCAGTTTTCATTGTGAAGAGATGACTGCAATCCTAAACCTACTGATCTCAAAGCCTGCTGTTCTTGATTTTCATTACAGGAAAATTTCAAACACAACTGACATTTTACCTGATTAGAGTGGGTAACTATAAGAGTTCGTTGTTCTGGGAAATTATGATAAAGATTGGATATTATCTGGACTGCCACATCAGTTTTTCCAGTACCAGGTGGACCCACTACCTAAAACAAATCAAACAAAAAAATTAAAAGCAAGCAGAAATCATCATACAATTTATCAGAATATCACACAATACAGAAATATAGGCAGTTGGGAAAAAGTAGAACAATCCCAGTTTAACATTACATACATCAGCAACAGTGGAAAAAGCATTAAAACCCACAATTGAAACAGGTGAGGCAGAGATAAAAAAAATAGAAAAAAGTCCTATTATTTACTGAAAAATCTACAACTGGTGATATAGATGTAATATGGACAGCAAGTGTTTTTATAGGCTCAGTTACACCAACAATCATCAAAAACTGATACCTGAGACTTTTCAAAGGTATCCAAGTATTATAAATCATCTCAAAGTATTGTGTTCAGCAATAAGAAGCACAGAATAGGAAGTTTCATATGTCTTCACACATAAAATTATAAATTGCTATGAAATCATGCTTGCTTTATTTAAATAATCTCTATTGATCGCTGGATTCAAAAGCAAGTAGGATTCTACTTCTCAAAATTATTAGTCAGAAAAACATGACAATGACAGAAAATAAAATATAGGCCATATTACATAACTGTTTTCTCAGTTTGCCTCATTTCCCTACAAAAAAAGTGATTGTAGTAAAAAAAAAAATCAGAAATACATCCTCAAAAACTAAATGCTGACTTCCTAACTGTTTTTCCCTTCTGACCTAACAGACTCTAATTCTCTAACCTCTTAAAACATGAACAAATGTTTTTTTTTAGTAGAAAAGTTCAAATTATATAATTACCATCTTCTCAAATATTTATGAAAGCAGATGGAGTACCAGGCATAGGAAGTTACTTTTCTTCTTTAAAGCCCTCCAAAATTGCATAATAGACTTGAATTTGCAGGTCACTAATAGTTCAACAAACATTAAATTATATTAATAAACAGTATGGTATTTAAAAGAAGACAAAAATAAAACCTAGGTGACTTAGAAACCCCTCTCGTATTTTGTGTGTTAATTATGTACTACAAAATTTTAATTTCCCAATCTTCTTTCCTATTGACAATAATGCTGATAGAAGACAATACTCTACACACTGTCATGAGTATTCTAATTATGTAAACCCCAGCAGTTCAAATCGTTCAAAGAAAAAAAAATAATCTTCCAATATTGTTGTTGGAAAGCTTCTATCACTTGGAAAGCTTCTATCACTGTGGCATTTTTACAGCATTCAAAAAAACAGCTTTAATTTCTAAACAGACTTAAAGTTGATAGTCTACCAACAACCAGCAAGTTCTGCTGTGTTCTACTAGAAAAAAATATCATACTCAAAAAACATTGCCAAGAATTCAGGTAACTTATACATATTTAGAACACTACTAATTTCAGCACACTTAGGCAGGGATAACAGACATAGAATTCTATTGAATTTTAGTTTTGCCTTTGCCTTGCATCCTTTGCATGCTAGCTACAGAGTGTATAAGGAATGGTAAAACATAAGGAGGAAGGAAAGGAAAAAGGCTATGGTATGAATGAATACCAATATGACAACCTAAAAATTATTACTAATGACTATAAAGAAGAAATTAAGAGTATCAGAAAAACGTCATTCAAATATTCCAGAGTCACTACCAGTATAGACTGCACTTCACTGGAAGACAGGTACTTACAGTCTGACAGAGAGTGACTGACCTTAAAGACCTTTGCAGAAATTCACTGACAGCAGAAAAAAAGCTCCTTGAAAACAATTCAATGACTTCCATTTCCTTTAATGGAGTTAGATCAAACTAAAAATTATTTAGAAGTAATTTAAAGCAGGCAAAAATTACAGACATTGTAAAAATTTTGCAGTCTGAGACTAGTAATGCAATCACTGAAAAAGTAAATTCAGTTGTTATGGATAGTATTCAGCCACAGAAACTCAGGATGCAGTTAAACAGAGACTGAACATGTTTCTGTATGATGATAAACATGAAGATGGGAGGATGTTGAAACTTTGATAGTTGTTTTTTCGTAGTTTTTTTTGGTTTTGTTTTTTTTTTTTTTTTACCTATCAATAGAAGTGACCTCAGCAAGGCTACAAAAAGGGACACTACTGGTATTTCACTGAATGTACCTAAAGTCAAAATCAAATAAATAAAGTATAAAAATCCTTAAAAATACTTACCATAGTTAGTCCAGGCTGCATTCCTGCACGTATAGCTTCAATCTGAGTATGGGTAAATTGAATAGTATTGCTGTAACAAACCAAAACAAGACCAGAGAATTCATAGATTTTACCAACAGTTTTGATCAAAGCAACTGTTTTAACAACGTGGATTTAAACTAATTGGCTACAAGTTTCTCCAGAACTACATGCTTGCAAACTTTATATATAATTAAACTAACATTACAATTCTTTATAGACATGGTACTTGTGCAATTTCTAAAGCAAGACAACAAATCATGTTGCCCACGTGACAAGGATTGTCTGTCTTCAGTTACTTTCTCAGAATGCTGCAAAATTATTTAGGTGTGATTCTCCTAATGTTCACAGTCCTGACACAATACTAAAAGACAGTATTTCTTACTGCTCTTCAAGATAATTTTTTAACAGAGAGGCACTAAGAGAATAATCTGATTTAAATAAAAACCGAAACAGTCTCAAATTCAAATGTTCTTTTGGTAATGAAATCAAAGTGACATTTCATTTATAATCAACAATATTATTTTGTAAGTGTTTCTGAAAATTAACAGCTTTGCATGTGTTACCATTTGTAAAGAAGTTCTCAACCATTTATTACCGTTTTGGTTGATTATATGGATATGGTCCTCTGTTTGGAATGACATGAGGCTCTACAATCAGTGTTTTAGCTTCTTCAGGTTTTTCTTCATTTTCATCTGCTTCTTTTCTTTTCTTTCCTTTACCTCCCTTTATTGGGAAAGTTATCCTGTAACACATAATTTAAGTCTACACTTGAACATGTTCACTATCTTACCAAACTGTAAGAAGTTTATATAGAAAATATTTTTTTTTCCACCGTTAACACAAACTTTCACACAAGGGAGAAACAAGAGTTGCAAATGACAAACTATTAATGAGGATAAGGAAAAGGAATGACAAATTGATGAAGCCAATTTTAAGAAAGCATATTCAACAAAAACTATGTCAGAAGTGCTCTTTACATAGCTTGAAAAGCCAGAAGCAGTGCTGAGACCCAGCTGGAAAAACACTGAAGACAAAGAGTTCATAAACAAAAATGGAAGGGACAGGAGTAAAGTTACAACAGAAAGCCACCGGTGCTGTCTGTTCATCAGTAATAACTTGATTTTGTTCTACAAATGATGCAGACTTTTTTTTTTTTAAATACAATACATGTCAATATTCTAAACTGCTCCAACACATGAAGCCTTTTATCCTCCCATTTCAATTTTTCTTTTTACTCACAGTGAAGGAATTCTAATGGCTATCAAATTATCTCGAAATAACAACGCAGACATCTTTAACAGCAATTATCTCAGTCTCTTTACAGGACAAATGCAGCAGTAGAAAGAGCAATAGCTCTTCATGAGGAGGAATATCTATTATTTTAATCTATGAACTGAAAATGAATGCAGTTCATCAAGAGACAATGTGCATGGTATTTTGTCTTGATAACTTCAGAGTATTTTTATATCATTACATAGTGTTGTTGCCTTTTTCACACATATTCTACACACAGGGTTTCAAAATATGATTACCTCCCTGCTTTTCAAGATTCGATTTAGCCATGGTGCAAGGGGAAAGCAATCTTTTCCCTCCCCAGACAAATGTATTCCTTCAAAAGGAAGCATATTTCATTTCTCATTAACTTGTAACAGAGAAGATATAGTTTCTTCAGTCCAGCTGTAGAAACTGTTCTCCAGCACTATGCACTGTGATACTCAGTTGCCAAGGTCCAGGGAGGGCCACCAGGAGGGACAGAACTGTCAAGTCTAAAAATGCTGAACAACAGCACCACTGAAACAAAACATGTCAAGCTCATTTAGCGGCCACAAAGGTAGTTGTCCCATTTCAGAAACCATTTCTAAAATAAAATAAGCAATATGGGATTTCAGACTTAATTCTTTGTTTTGATGAACAGTGTTTCCAAAAACTCAAATTTTAACTAATGTTGAAATTGCTGTTCTTAGCTTGCTTTAATGAGACATATAAGGAAACTACGTAATTAAAAATCTTTAGGTTGAACTTCAGGAGACCAGAAACCGTAATGCAGAAGTGAATACTACCCATGTCTTGATTTAATCTCATACTGTTGCTTTTCTCATATACTCAATCGGCTGATCTACATGCAGTGTTCTGATGCATTTTTGTACAGTATAGAGCAAAGCTGGTCCTCAGCTGAACTGTAGCACAGTTAAATCTGTTATATAACTATCTAAATCTTAACACCTTTTCTTAACAGAAAAAGCACCTGCCTTCAGACACTGAATTCAACTCCACCTGACAATGTACTTCAGCAAGAACACAAGACCAGGAGTACTTGAAATTCTGAGATCACCTGAAGGGGGGTATTTGCAGAACTGGATTGTCAACAGTCACTTTAATATTGTATCCAGGAAAACTAGCTTTTAAGTGATCAATGGACAGGAAAGTGTCATTAAAATCCAGAGTTGCGATCTGATTTGGCATTTTGGAATAGTGTGCACTGCTTGGATCTCCATATCCAAGAATGATATCATGCAGCCAGTCAGGAACCACACAATCTGTGTTCATCAAATTCCTAATAGTCTCCAGAACAGCCTGCAAGTTAGAAAAAAAAAGATAAAATACAATTGAAGAGATTGACATTTTAACCAATAAAATGTGAAATGTGACTTATACTGGACACTAATCAAGTCTATTGTAAGTTGCTAGCATATAGCAGTTTTTAATTGACAGGTGTTTGGATTCAATATATACACAGTGTATATATGCAACAAAAGGCCAGTGTATATATGCAACAAAACCACCATGTAATTCTTAAACTATCCTGTTAATAAAGACCTAGTAAAGATGACCATATATTTTTTATCCTAGAACACTCAGAAGCTGGGGGATACAAAAAAAACTTGAAACTTGGTATTAAAACATCATGTACCTGCTTTTCAGCAGAAGAAACTCAGAATATGAAACCTACACTGCTTTCCAGATCCTCTAAGTTACCGTGCCATCAAACATGAACACAAATGGATGGCAAACATATTGCATCAGCCATCCACATCAGGATGTAACTCAGATCTTCCAAATGCCAAACTTGCAATGAATAGTCAGCCAAAACAAAGTGTGGAAATTTATTCAGATAGTGTAAGTTACATATCCAGTTCCAAAGGGTAGGACTCTCTGCCCTTTTCCCACTTCTACCAAAAGAATCAAAGTAATACGGTCATCATTCCTACTTAAAACAGTCAACCTCTATAAAGGTCCTGATTCTTCCCCTCTACTCAGCATAGGTGAGACTGTATCTGGAGTGCTGTGTCCAATGCTCAGCACTTCCAGACAAGAGACATAGACATACTGGAATGAGTTCAGCAAAGGGACACTAAGATGATTAAGCGATTGGAGAATCTGTTATATGAGAGGCTGAGAGAGCTGGGATTGTTTAGCCTCAATAAGCAAATACTCAAGGGGCGGTGGAGAATTTTATCAGTTTGTATAGTTAAAAAAAAAAAACAAACAAGAGAGAAAAGGATGGACAATGGAAGGATGCTGCTCTCAGTAGCACCCCATGAAAGGGCAAGAGGCAATGGACACAAATTGAGATAATGAAAATCCCACTTAAATACATGAAAAAATACAGATAACTGAACACAGGAACAGTTTGTCTATACAGGTTGTGTAGTCTGCATTACTGGAGACACCCAGTTCCAACTCTACAAAAATCATAAGATCTTGGGCAACTTGCTCTAGCTGACTCTGCTTTAAGCAAGGCTTGGACTGGATCACCTTCAGAGGTCCCTCCAACCTCAACCATTGTGTAAATCTTTGATTCTGTTCCTTCCAATCCCAACAATGCTGTGAATTATGTGATAACTCTGTGAAGTTATTAGCTCAAAGTCAACATCAGTCTTATATTTTATAGTGATAAGTTATATGCTCCATTCTTATCGAAAAAAAGTTGCTTTATTGTCTAAGAGCAGAATGGCTCCTACTATTTCAAATTTAATTCTCCTATCAAGGAGAAACATGTACATAGCAGGTCTGCCCCATGTAGAGGAACTTCTGGATAGTCAAATTCCTAGTTGTTGGCTCAAGATAAACCAATGGATGTGCCTCCTATGAGCTAAGAATATTTATATTTTTGTTGCAAATAGAAAACAAGTGTTTCTGGCTTAAATGTATGTTAAGCATAGCATAATACATTTGCAGTAAGAAAAGCACAAATAGATCAGAAAATGTGGCTTCTTCAGGTAGTATTTCTAAAAGTAGATGATCAGTTTTCAGAGGAAAGTTTAAGAAATATGCCCCTAACAGCAAATGTGCTGGTTTTACATTGCCAAATCTTTGCTTCAGCTTTTCCAAAGCATCTTCTATTCATGTTAAAAAGTAAGATTAGTTCTTGCAAGAACTAGGACTGCTGACCAATTGTAGTGACATAGTAATGTCACCTCCAGCAAACACATTGTATTTACACTTCCACTGCTGTCTCATCTGTTTAATTTATACGACTGCTCAAGAGTTGTCTTGTCTTCTCTCCTACATGCTTAGCTTAAAACTTCAAGCTGCTGTCTATCTGCTCAACACTAATCAGTGATACCTTGGGGTTTTTTTATCCAGCTTAAGTTAGAAAGGCATACACAGAATGCTTGCACCCAAACTGGTAGTGATGCGATAAATCTGGAAATACCTAGACAATCTTCACAAATGAATACACAAGACTTACGTAAAAAGCCCCATTGTGATTTGCCTGTAAATTAGCTGCAAGCATACTGTACAAACCTGAAAGCTACATTCACATCTAACAGAAATTCTGAGCAAACTTAAGAATTCACTGCAGTGCTTTCCTTCCAACCACACAGAAGTGCATACACATGCGAATAAAACCATGTCTATAGTGCCAGCACACCAACAGGCTTTGGCAGAGAGCACTTGCGTTTATAATGTAAAATGAACATGCCACAGATACACAACATTAACAATCAGTTCTGGTTTGTTTGGTTTTAATGTAAAGTTATAAAGGACTCTCTGTGAAGTACTTTCAGTATACCAATCCACAGCTGGATGGCACTACAGAATGCTCTGCACAGACCACAAGCTATTGTTTCATACCAGAGGACTCTTTCCGCATACAGAACTGAGTCTTCCTGCCTCCCTCTTTACCCATCTGCACAGAGCTTGCTGCAGAATCCTTTAAAATTATGCATGATTTTAAGGCACCAAAAGAAAGGCAGTTTTTCATTCACGATGCATTTTCGTAATGGAAATCTCAAGGAACAGTGAGGATTCAAAAGTTTAAGTGATCCAACAGCAAAGAAACTGAGCATGCATACAAGAAATATTTTCAGGTAGACAAAGTTATGCACACTCACAGCAATGAAGGCCAGTATCTTGTGCTGCATTAAGATGATGCCAGCAGGTCAAAGGAGGTGTTCCTTCCTCTCAGTTCAGCACTGTTGAGGCTGAATCACAGAATGGCTTGATATGGAAGAGACCTTTAAAGGTCATCTAGTCCAAACCCCTCTGCAATGAGCAGGTACATCTTTTAACCAGATCGAGTTGTTCAGATCCCCATCCAACCTGACCATGACTGTTTCCAGGGATGGAGCATCTATCACCTCTCTGGGGAACCTGTTTCAGTGTTTCATCACTCTTGTCATAAAAAATGTCTTCCTTGTATCTATTCTAAATCTACCCTGTTTTAGTTTGAATACACTACCCCTTGTCTTACCACAACAGGCCCTATCCAAAAAGTCTGTCCCCATCTTTCTTCAAAGCCCCCCTTAAATATTGAAAGGCCACAATAAGGCCTCCCCAAAGCCTTCTCTTCTCCAGGCTAAATGATGCCAACTCTCTCAGTATTTCCTCATAAGTGCTCCAGCCCTTTCATATTTTTGTGGCAGTCCTCCAGACCTGCTCCAACAGGTTCATGTATTCCTTGTGCTAAGGCCTCCAAAGCAGGATGCAGTACTCCACATGAAGTCTCACCAAAACAGAATAAAGCAGCAGAATCACCTCCCTCAAACTGCTGGCCATGCTTCCTTTGATGCAGTCCAGGATGCAACTGGCATCGGGGCTGCAAGTGCACAGAGCTGGCTCAAGTCCAACTTTTCAAACACCACTACCCTTCAGAGAACTCTGCAGGGCTGCTCTCAATCCCTTCGTCCCCCAACCTGTACAGATAATGCAGGTTGCTCAGACCCAGGTGCAGGACCTCACACTTGGTCTTGCTGAACCTCTTGAGGTTCACATGGGCTCACTTCCTGAGCTTCTCTGGGTCCCTCTGAATGGCATCCTGTCCCTGAATCTGGAGTACTCTGTTCAGTTCTGTGCTCCTCGGTAAATAAAATAAAAAA
>JAAGNO010017223.1:0-40595 GCA_033439905.1 Ceryle rudis
GAAGGGGGTGGCCGCGCCGGGCACAGCATGGCTGCCAAGGTAAGTCACCGCCGGCGGCGGGCGGGGAGGAGGCGCGGGCGGCGGCGGCGCGGGCGACGGGTTCCCGGCGCAAACCAGCGCGGCCGTTGGCGGCGGGGAAGGGGCCGCGGCGGGAGGCGGGCGGCTGCCGGGTTTGACCTCGGGCCCGTCCTTGGCGAAACTCGGCGGGTGGCGCCTCCTCCTCGCGGCTCCGCGGCCCCTCGCCGCCGCCCCCGGGGGAGAAGGAGGGTGGGCTGCGGGACCGCCGAGCGCCCGCGGCGGGGGCAGCCACCTCCCGGGCCGCAGCCAGCGGCGTTGGATGCGGGTGGGTATAGAGACGGCGCGGCGGGGACTTCCACCTGCCAGCCCGGGGAGCGGGCCTGCTCTCTGCTTGTAATGCACCATCCGCGTGACACTACGCGGCCGCCTCCCGCTGCCGGGAAGGTGAGAGGCGGCTGGTCCCGCCGTGCCGGCGCCGCCGCAGCTCGGTGCGGCCCATTACTGCTGCGGCCGGCGCGCCGCCGGGGCCCGCGCACTGCCCCGCCGGCCGTTCGCCCGAGGCCCGGCCCGGCTGCGGCTCCGCCGAGGGCTGTTAGGCCCAGCAGTGCCTTCGTGAGCATCCCGCCATACACATGCTTATATGATATATGGATGCGTAACGTGCCTACGTGTTATATATACACTTATTTTTGGATGAGAGAATGCAGCAGGGCCTCGGGACAGAGGCTGGTCGTTCAGGACCCTGCGGGGTGGCCATGCCCAGACCAGGCACTGCTGTTGGCCCTGCCCTGCTTGCAGGCCTTAGTGTCATAATCCCTTTTTTGCCTTTTCTCACGTTTTCACTGTATGTCTGTTTTAGCTTCTGTTTTCACATTTGATTATAATTACCAACCGGTTTCACTTCTCAGTGCTCTTCTGTCAGATTGATTCCTGTTAGCTAGGCTTTTCTGCTGTTTCAGAGGGATAAATTAATTTCTTATACCAGTTGTGTAATAATGCTTTTCCATCCCAGAAAAAAAAATAATAATAGTTATCCACGAGCTGGATCAAGGCCATATAAAAAGTATTCCAATTCTAACAGCAGATAAAATTATATATAGTGTTGGTGCTTCAAAACTTACCACTAGGCTTTCATTAGGTTTCTTTTTTGAATACGAAGACTTAAAAAAAAAAAATGGGTCACATCGTGCTTTTGTTGAAGTAGTGATGAAACTTACATCGAAGAAACATCAGAAAACAAAACTGCCCCGAACAACGCAAAGCAACGCATGTGCTCAGTCTGACCGGAGTCGTATGCTCCTTTATTTCAGAGTCCATGACAGAGCTGCTCCTGTCAGCACCTTCCTCACTAAGAACTTAGGTTATCTGAAATGCCTGCTGTTCTAATGGATCGGGCAATATAGGATTCCTCTTTGCTAGAGTATATGAAGCAGTCATCCACAAATCTTACGTTTATTATTTATAAGTCTTAGCTGTCCTGTCTAGCTTTTTTTTTATTGTCATACATACACACAGCATATCAGTTACATCTTACCAAACCGTTGGTGTTAAAAGTCTAAAAGTCTTCCATTCACCAAATCTGTGAACCGTTTACTTCTTTTTTCCTCTCCATGCAGCAGCTCTTAATCTGCAATTCGAGTCCATCCTGTTTACATATACTTTAGAAATGTTGCATATGTAGTTAGTGTTTGTCTAATTGGGTGGACATGTGTGTTCCATGCTGCATATTTGGATGATGTCCTTTTTCTTTTAGCTTTCTTTGTTTATTGCACAGTTCAGATCATCAAAACCTACACAAGTGTATGTTGGAAAGACTCAAGGGTAAACTGGATGGAATATTGTATGTTTCCGATTACGTCAGGCTCAGCGGAGAGATACCTGATGAAAAGAATAATGGCTTGTCACTAGTGTCACAAGCATCCTTGGTGCATTGCAAGACAGAGATACAGCACTTTGTACTGCAGGGTTTACAGCCCTCACATAGCTTCTTAGGAAGGCTTCTAGTTGCAGCCTTGAATGTGTATTGAGAGACTTAGGTTTAAAAAGAAAAAAGTAGAGCTAGAACGGATTAATTATTAAGTTACCTTGTGAGACTTCAAAGGTATTTATCTTCTTGAGGTGAAATGGTTGCTGTTAAACAGAGGTGAATTTCTATTTTTACTGCTCTGTGGCAAAATGTAAGTAGTGTTTTGTACTCGAACTGTAATGTCTGAGCTCAGGTTCTGCAAGCACACATACGAATAACTTTGCCTTATAAAAAGCTTCTAGGCCTGAAGTTATTCACATGTGCTTGCAGGCATGGGCCTTGATTTGTGTTCTAACTTCCTCACTGATGCATCTCAGTAATGTTTGCCTTTTTCACCTCAGCCAAACAATGGACTGGTGAGTTGAATGATTTTTCTAAAATCCCTTCTGTATCTTTCCTTGCCAGAATCCTGCATGACCGCTTCCTTTAATTTTTTAATTATACCCTTTTACGCATATGAGTCTTTGGGATTGAATGTAATTGTTCTTTGCTTGCGAGATTTCAGCTGTTGACTTTTTAAGCAGACTATAGGAATTCAGTCTGTTAAAAAGAAAACCCAAACAGCCTACTCTTAAGGCTGCATAGTTAAGCACTCAGGTATCAATAAATGGGCAACACTTTTATGCATGGATTCTTTAGTTTCCCAGTGTCTTACAAATTATACAATGTTTTAAACAATGTATATCGCACATCAGTGCCTTTTCTTAATCTTTGAAAATGTTTTGTGAAAGTGTTTTGTGAAAACTGCACTGTAAATTATATTTGCGCAAGGTGGTGGTTAAAACCGCAGGTGAGATGTTCCAGTAGATTTTTATCCCATTTGTAATGAAATTACCATCACAGGTACTGGGTTCTCTTTCTGAATTGCACGGGAAACAGCCTATGTGCAAAGTCTTTATAGTAATGCATGTACAGACCAATAATGACGTTTTATATAGTGTCATGCTTTATTTCTTCATTTTGAGTGTTTAACAATGCAATCACAAGGTGTTTTTTGCCCTTTAGCCAGATACTTTTAGAGAGAAGTTACATAGTCTAGCTAGTGCCTCCTCCCATTCCCTTGGTGTATATTTTACAGCAAAATTAACTGTGCTTGTTGAATAAATGTAAGCTACCCCGCTACACAGTTCTGAGCATAGCTGTTGTCTCCTGCATGTGCAAAGTGTGACTTGCTATCTTTTAAAAATCTTGCTGCTTGGAAAAATAGAAAGTTATTTTCAGTGAGAAGTTCTGAGGTACTTCTCAATGAGACCTCTTTCCGTAGCTGACTTTGCCTTTGCCACTGTGCTACTTTGTTCAAGTTAAGGTCAGTAACTGGTTATTTATAATAGGAGCTAGAATATATAGGATTTTATACTTTTTATTTCATAACCACTAAGCTACATTCAAAACAGTTAAACGTTGCATTAAAGAAAATGCCAAACTCCAGTAATTTCAGTGGATAAACTGAAGCTTAGAAACTGTGTAAAAACAGTGGGCTTAGCATGGAAGCACTTGTACACCATTAAACTTCATCTCTGCTATGGATAGCATGGGAATGAATTTTGATACTTGCATTGAACTGCATAGTGCTGATATAGGAGTTGGTTGCCTCTATTAGCCAGAATGTGTAAGTTATTTAAAAATTATTATCTTATGAACAAAGCGAACACAAATATCCCATGCTAGAAAAGCTAGTTGTAAAATGACTCTTCAGGTGAATGCATGAACCTTACATCAGTACGTGGTGGGACTACTTGCATGCTTAATTTTAAGTGCATGTGTAAGTCTGTTGAAGAATCACAGAATGTTTTGGGTTGGAAGGTCATCTAGTCCAACCACAAGTGCTTGACTGTCACAAATATATCAATAAGGTAACACAAAGACATGTGTTACTGACTTTAGTTACATGACAATATTTGGGTTGTTTCTAAAGCAAGGTAAAGAAAATTTGTTATGCACTTTTAATATATTTAACAATTTTAAAATTCTCTTTCCGCTTGTGTTTTTCTGGGACTGTTTACTGTGGATGCTGTATCAGTGGAGTTACATATTCTTTCTGGTTACTGCCCTATTTACCTTTAAAATCCTCAGCCTTGTGATACCTAAGATAGTTAGTACCTATCACAGGCTCCTTGTATGTCTTGGTGTTAATATAGTCAGACATTTCCCACTGAACACCCCAGTTGTGCGAGATGCAACATCTTGACAGAATTAATTGGAGTTCTGTGAAGGATTGATGCTGCTGGCCCTGGCTCTGTGGTCCTTTTTTTGTGCAGAAATGATCTAATGCCTGCACTGGGTGATGCAAATTAATAACCTCTGGATAAGCAATGGTTGAAATGCAAACACCACGCAATTCTAAATTAATGTGATTCTAAACAGAGTCTAAACTATTACATGCTGGTACAATCATGCCATAATGATTCTTTTACTGGTGTGCACACCCAGCGTGTCCGTTTGTGCATCATACAGCTCCATCATGCCTCTTCCTTCAGCTCCTCCCGTGCTTCTTTCCCCTGTGCTAGCAATAGGGTGAGGTACGCCTGGGAACAGATGGAATTCATTCTTCTTGCCCTCAATGATGCTATTCTTCCCTTCCTCCAGTAAAATAGAAGAGAAGAATTGCATTGCATTGCATGTGGATTCATTGGGCCCTCAGAAAGGAACAGGTGAGGGATCCTAGCCTCATGATGAGCTACTGTGTCTGTGAAAAGAGTGGAGTCCCTTATGGACAGGCTTCAGCCACTCAGTGAGATCAAAATTGTGCGGGAAAAGTGGCTGGTGAGTAAGGGAAGAGCAATCTCTGTTTCCTTGAAGCATCACTGAGTTTGTGTACTGTAGACTGAATAGTATAATGACACTTAATGGCACCATGGTAGTTTTTTGGATGTGATAGCTTAATGTAAGATCCACATGGAAAGTCCTATTTCTAGTCTGTACAGGTCCAGCAGTGCTCCCTGATGTGTAGTTACATTTTGGAACTGTGCATAAATGTGTAAATTCTTAAACATCTTAAGTATCATGAGACTCTTCTTTCCACCTTCCCTCTCTGTAAAAACATGTGTATTTATGCTGCTTATGACTTGTTTCGGAATCTTGACTTGCATCTTAAGAGACCACAATTGACCTGATAAAGGAACACTGAATTTGTGTTAAGTGCCGGTAACTTCAAACCTTTTCTAAGTGCAAAGTAGCCTACATGATGATTGTAACTGGAACAGAGGGGGAAGCAAAACATTTACTCCACTTCCCTGTCATCCTCATCATTGTTTATGTGTTTAGTTGCATTTGGTTTCTTTCACTGCACAAGCCTTTCTCTGCTTATGACATTTACCCTTAAGAGGACTAATCCCACAAGGTGCACAGGGGGTTATGGGGCCCACTGGCAAGAATAATCACAGGGAAGGCACTCATGGAGTGACTCTCTTGTGGAAAAAGTCCATACAGATTTCTTCTGCAGTGAATGCCGAGTTACCCTGAAAATGAACTTTTTTATTACACTGGGGGTTTTGTCTCACTTGAGTTGATCTGTTTCTTTGTATGACTATTCCCCCCTGCCCCCACCCTTTCTTTATCAGAGGAAGGTGGGGGCTAGAGGAGGTGGTGAAAGAGGTTGATTTATGTCTTTAATATGTTTGAGAGGTACTGATGGGATCGTGTGTTGCAAGCGGCAGTGGTTTTAACAAGTTTTTGAAACTTTCTTTTTTCCCATTATGGTGTCCCTGTAAGAGGAATTGCAGGGTGACCTCACTTCAGGAGAACGTTACTAGACTCAACAGTTACATTTGCATCCTTATGTTGTGATGTTTGTTGAAAAGTTTTTAAAGTTACCTGGATCTTAACACATTGGGAAATGAATTCCTCTTTCTGTGCAGCTTTGTGTACCAGGAGGTTAGAGAGGCTCTTCCAAGTGTGCTTCAAACAATACATTAAAGGCGCTCCTCCTGATCCTATAATGTAGACAACCTTACAGCCCTGAATGATAACAATGTGTCTTCTGACCAGCTTGTTCAGGCCAATATCTATTTTATTTATCTATGTTGTCCAAGGACTATGACAAGGAGGTATGTGATACTGTATTTCCTGGAAGATGGCATGAATGTGCTGCTTTATTTTAGCTTCATTTTTGCTTTTGATCTGTAGAATTGCTGTTGCTTTGGCTATAGAATGGCTTCACCCTACTGAATAGAGCCTGTATGTTTGTATGGCGCCAAACCTCCACTGGCATAAAGGTCTGGGCACTACCGTGACTCTGCTAATCATGCTGTTTTGCTTCAGCTACAACATAATCTTCAGAAACAGAGCAGCTGATGTTTTGTGGTGCTAGATAACTATGGCTAATAAAATGTAAGGTTACTTATTTTCTGGTGCATTCTGTTTCTGAACAGTATCTGTATCTCAGTCATTTGCAGGGAGATGAAGAGGTCCTTATAAAAACATTCTATCTTTACTTGGTTTGGAATAAAGCAATTTCAATTGCAGCTTTGTTAACATACTTAAAGGAACATTGCAAATGCATTTTTCATAACATTTTAAAATAATTTCATGCTATTTACAATACCTTAGAAACATGCAATTACAATTGTATTCTTTATCAAAAATGTTACTTGGCCAGTGCAAAACCCAACATGTTTGAGGATGAAATGGCTGATAAGGAGTGGATTGTTGGGATTTTTATTTTTCTCTGAAGAGAAGAAAAAAAGCAACATTTGGGAGAGTGGAGAAGTGAATACATGTACACCAAACTACACACAATTAGGGAAGAAACAGAAGAAATAGTGCTTGTTGGAAGACTGATCAAATTCCTCTTGTTGAATCCTTGTGAGGTTCCTAACCTCAGATGCTGGATTCCTAAGCTTCTCATGTCTTGCACACCTAGGGAGCTTACAAGCACTGTTTCTTCATTGACTAGTAAAGTCACTTTTTGGGTCTCCTTGAAGGTCTGCCTTACTCCCTCACTTACTCTTGGCCACATGAAAAATGGTGCCTGGAATTTAGGCTAAAATGACTTTTTGCTGTTCTCTAGATCAGCATCTCCATGCCTAACTTTTTTCCACTTGGCTTTGGGAGAAGAATTAGGAAACCCAAGATGTCCAGGAAGAGGTACCACAACAGCCAGCATGCTGACTAGGGAGCATCTAAGTAAGACAGTGGGAAATTAAAAGATAAGGGTGTCTCAGGAGGATCTTCAAACAGCAAGGCTTGCATCCCTACTTCAGGTAGGGACACTGTGTAGTTAGCGACACAAATGCTGGGATGACAGAAGAACAGGCCAGAACCCAGTTCAGTTGCTATCAATTAGGATACCCAGTTGGGAGAGTCAGGATTTGGATTCTCAGTTGCCAGTGGTGCCTGTGGATTTTGCAAGAGTGATACAACCACCTGCCTCAGTTTCAGAGGGTTGCTGTGCTTGATACTACAATTCTGCCAGTGAATATTACACGTGTTGCATGCATGGTTGCTGGGCTGGAACCAGGGGGGGGTGCCTGGTCAGTGTGTCTGAAATGTCTGTATGTGCTCAGCCAGAGCTATGGCAGTTCTGGATGTGCATCTTGGTGGAACATCTGGAATCCTAAAGATCGTAAATTGCATGTGCCTTTCTGCTCGTAGATCAATTGGTTTTTTTGCATCATGCTGTGATTGAGGTGGTGGAGCGTGCTAATGGATCTGACCCTCAGAGGCTGTGCAAAGTGGAGTTTGCAAATACAGAAACACACATTTTATTTGTAGAGAGCACACTGAGTTAGAAAGACTTGTGTCCAGAGAGCCAAACCTTTTAAAAATAATTTAAAAGTCCTCTTGGTATCACTACTTCCATAGTTTTAGGAGGTTACCAGTTCATTTTTTAGAGTCCTAGGCTAGGGTGGGCCAGGCCTCTGGGACTGGTTCTTTGCCTGTTTTGCCTTCCTGATACTGGGCTGATTGTTTGTCTGCTCTCATGCCAGGGCTGACCTCACTGTAGCAGCACTGTTAGTTAGGCTGGCATTAAGAGGTACGTGTTTGTTTTCTGAACTACCAGGTCACTGCATTTTTTTTAAAAACATTGGTAACCATGAAGCTGTGATTCAGCTTGGATAATACTAAACATTCGGTAGCAATACCAGGGTAATGTAATGGTTTCAAGGTAAATTAGAGTGGGGTAATTGACTTGTCAAAAGGTATCACAGCTTTTTTTTTTTTAATATATATAAACATTATTCTTGTTTGCTTTAAATCATTTCACATTGCTTTAAATACGGTTCACAGCAAAGCAGCATAAAGTTATTTGGATGACATGCTCTAACGTAGCACTGAGCCCAAAAATACCTTAAGGTGGAATCTTGCAAGAGTTGTCTTGTATGACAACCCATAGGGCTATTTACTGCCTTGCATTTATAGATAATTTTGCATTTTCCACTGCTCAGCGGAGAAATGAGAAGGAATTAGTTTTTACCCAAATTAGGTCCATGCTGTTTTCTGTGGATCAGGAGGTTTCTTCGTTGCGAATCCTTCATGCTTGGCTCATGATGGGATGACCAAATTGGTGCTAGGGCCTTTTCCCTAAATGTAAGAGGCATGGTGCAAGAATGTAGCCATAGGAATGTAACTGTAAGTTTTGCATAGGCAAAATTATGAGATTGTCCTAGAGCTAATTGGTCAACCCACGAGTTACTTAAATGCCAGTGGGCAAGACTCAGTTTAAATGTTCAGAGGAAGGAAGGTTAAAAATGGTACCGAAACATTGGAAAATTTTGTCACTGCTTTCCTCTTAAAGGTTTATACTAAACTCTTCAAAAGTCTTTTGTCCCATTGTTGTGGTTTAACCCCAGCCAGCAACTAAGCCCCCCACAGCCGCTCATTCACTCCCTCCAGTGGGATGGAGGAGAGAATTAGAAGAATAAAAGAAAGCTTTTTGGTTGAGGTAAAGGCAGCTTAATAGGTAAAGCAAAAGCTGCATGCAAAAGGGAATTCATTCACCACTTCCCATCGGCAGGCAGGTGTTCAGCCATCTCCAGGAAAGAGGGGCTCCATCATGTGTAACAGTTACTTAGGAAGACAAATACCATCATTCTGAATGTCCTCCCCTTCTCCTTCTTTCCTCAGCTTTATATGCTGAGCATGACATCATATAGTTTGGAATAGCCTGTTGGTCAGCTGGGGGCAGCTGTTCCAGCTGTGTCCCCTCCCACCTTCTTATACACACCCAACCTACTCGCTGGAGGGGTGGAGTGAGGAGCAGAGAAGGCCTTGACTGTGTGAGCACTGCTCAGCAACAGCTAAAACATCCCTCTGTTACCAACACTGTTTTCCATCCTACATCCAAAACACAGCACTGTATCAGCCACTAGGGAGAAAATCTATCCCAGCTGAAACCAGGACGCCCATTTTCTCTATATGGCTCAATAACAGGAGCATTTTTAACAGGAAAACTTTGATGCGAATTTTCCACAAAAGCAGAAATAGAAAATGAGACTGCCCTTGCAAATGGTTTAATGTTGTGATCTTTTTTGGTTTTTTAAAAGACGTGTCTCTGACTGGCTTTTTTATGAATTCAAATGTGAATTGACTTTGCTGTAGAAGGCAAGTGTGTGGTTTTATTTATTTACCTTGATTAGCCTAGCTGGTGTCTACATTTTTTTCTATCAGTGCTGATCAATTCTAGTTCAACACCATACACAGAAGATGACTGCAGTCTTAGCCTGTGTGAGTCAGGCAGCTGGTGTTATTCTAACTCTGAGGCTATTTTCTCGCATTAGAAATATGCGAGAGTAAAGAGGAGTGACCTTAGCGGTGAAGATGATGGAACCTTGCATGCAATGCAATAATCCTTATGGTTTCTTCCATAGATTGGTAGTTTTTGAATTACTGATACACATATGACTTGTTAAGAACTTTGGCATTTTTTGATTTATCCATATTAAAATATATAAAGGTCAAAGTTAAAAACCTACCTACAAAGAGGTTTAATGCATTTGTGGTTTAGGTTACTGCTGCCTTTATGACTATGAGCTCCACCTCAGTCTTGCTCCATACCAGCCAGTCCGTATGAGTATGAATAACATTGGTACTTTGTTCATCCCTTCAGCAGGAGACCCAATCTCAAAGGTTTTGGACAAGAGCTGGAGGAAGGTTTATATACCTCTGGGCACAGGCACCTGAGACCTTTTCTGGGAGTCATCATTGTGGCGTCTTTTTAAACCCAGATACCGTATTTGGAGAACTTATCCAATCAGAGTTTATTGTAATAAATAGTACTACTGTAACTTGTGATTGCTTTATTTATTCTAAACTATGTTTCCATTTGAGTGACATATTTTCATTGCTCTCCACATCTGTCTGTGGGATAAAGAGTGGGTTTTTTCCCCTGCAGCAGCCTTTCTTAGGCTTAAGAGTTTGCGCTCCTTCTCAGGCATCATTGATTGAGTTTACTGAATTTAGATGTAGGCTTTTTGGAGGGTCTGGGGCTTGCCATCAGCTAGAACTTCATCTGGTGTTAGGTAGGGCATAGATGCACCACAGTGTTTGCTGTGGAAGCTGAGAAGGTGAGAATTTTCATTTGCACCCAAGCTTTCAGTCAGCTAGTGTCCAAACAACTTCTTGTTTTCAGTAAATGTTACAGATTTTCATGAAAGTCCATCTTGCCTCCTTAGTCTTTCCACATTTTTGGCACTCTTAATATTTTAGGTGGCTGTAATTGCAATGAATAGGACATATAATCACTCCGTACTGTTAATGCTTCCTCCACAAACTGTTCTTATGACAGGTGAAGGCTTCCCAGCCATATTAGTGCTGTTTGAATTATTATTGCAACTCTGATTAAAAATAAGTGCAAATAGTGGAAAAAGATGTTAACACTGCACCTTATCACATACTGCTAGATTAATTAAATTTGCTGTAATGTGGAGAGAAACACACAGACATATCAGGATCACCCTTTTTTTTTTTTTTTGTGGAGTGCAGTGCTTCACAGAAAGCAGTTGAAGAATGTACTTCTTTTGGGTATGTGGGACAGGTATGTCTGACAGCAAAACAGACTGATCAGGGAGGCAAATGGTTAGTGCTAAGTTGTAAATTGAAGAAGAGTCTTTTAGAAACTGACCTTTTTAAAAGCCCATGAAATGCTTTTTAACCAGCATATCTTATTTTCTAAAAGCTGCCAGAATACCGAGCTAAATTCATCTGAGTTTTGTTTTTTGTCCTATTCATTGCAATTACAGCCACCTAAAATATTAACAGTAGGAGTGCCAAAAATGTGGAAAGACTAAGGAGACAAGACGGGCTCTCATGAAAATCTGTAACATTTACTGAAAACAAGAGGTTGTTTGGACACTAGCTGACTGAGAGCTTGGGTGCAAAATTCACCTAAATTCATCTAAGTTTTGGTAAGCCAGCAATGATGATCCCGGAGTTGTAGTTATCTGTAGAACTATCATTAGGTTATATTGAGATTAGCCACAAATTATATAGCTAGAACTTGATTATGTCTTCCGTTCAAAACTGAAATACTAAGAAAACTGTTTTACTTGAAGGGTATTAGTATGTAGTCTTTAATTTTTTCCCGATCTTCAGGTTCCACAGTAAATCAATCCCATGTGAAGATAATATACTATCAAACTCTTAAAATCTGGTTTTAAAAAAAATTCTCATCAGTATAAAAATTTCAAGGCTTTTAAAGGCTATTTTTGCAATTATGGGGACCTATCAGAAGAGTAATACTTGTACTTTTTACAACTATGATTTTTACGTCCTTGATGATTAGGGCAATTGAAGAATTGCAAAGAGCAACCTTAATTCCAAAGCTGGAATACAGAAGGTGTTGTGTAGCTCGATGACCATAGTTATTAGCCAGCCTTACAAATAGGTAGAAGCAGACTTTTTCACTCCTCCTTCAGATGCCTTTATGTAATGAGTGCTCTGGAGTATTAAAAACTTGGCTGTTGGGCAAATTTTAAATAAAACATTTCTGAGCAGTTGTGGAACAACTGTACAGGGAGGGAAGAATAGGGGATCAAAGTGAACATTTCAAATGCGGTTGAACAATTTCTTCTTAAACTATAAGCTTTAGGGAAAGAATGGTGACTTGATGTATTTGAATTCCATTTGTTATTTCCCTAATAGAGTTTATTCCTTCTCTCTCTCCATTTATGACACTGTAATCTTGTTGGTACTTCCTTTGTAATTGAAATTGATTTACAAGAATTCAGATTGTTGTGTAAAATGCCATTGACCGCAGATTTTTCCAGCTTCATGCACAATTTTGTATTTATCTTTTCCCATATTTCAGATTCTGTAGGTAAATACCTATCTTTATTCATGGAAGATGTAAAAATGATCTTTCCTAAAGCTAAGCTTCATTTCTATCTTAGAGGATAATGTTAAACTTATCAGGAAATGGCAGGTTCAAAGAAGGTTACTTGGCAGATTGGAGCATTTTTTTTAGTGCTGGCTTTGCAAGGAGATGGGGAGAGAATGACAACTAGCACTATCTGTTCTTTGGTTTTCTTTCTGATGTTGTGTACTGGGAAAAATGTGTAGATTTCTGAATATGGAGTCATAGAAGGGTGCACATTTTTCTACCTTCTCTTTTCTTGGTAGTGTTTGCATACTGCCTAAAAGTGCACTTAGTCAACAAGGGAGGATGCTTTCATAGGATGATCCTGAGCCAAATGCCAATCATCCAGACAATAGGAGGAAGAAATTTGAATTGTCTTCATATTTAAGTTGCTGTTTCTTATCCCAACTTCCCTGAACTCTCTCAGTCAATAGAACTATCACTGATTCGGGATTTTGGGGTTTTGCCTCTATTTATTTCTAGTAAGTTAGCAAAGGTGCCCTCGTCATCCTAAGTAAAGCGGTAAATTAGAATAGTTTTTAAGGAGTAAAATAGAGCAAATTATTCAGTGATGGAGTAGCTTGAGCAGCATCTGGGTGCATCTTGAATTGGAGACGGATAGGTGTTAATAAAAATGCAGGTAACATTTCCAAAACATAGAAGGCCATCAGCAAGATCACGAGACAAAGATTCTATGTCTGTGCATGCAACTCTGGTTTGGGGGGGGGAGTGGTGTCTGTGTTCAACTGGGTGTGCACATGGTTTCCTGCACTGAGAAATGAGATCTCCTGCCTTAATGCTTCTTTCTGCTTTAGTGTGTGGTGCCACTTTGTGGGTTTTTTTAAATAGTTCTTTTATGCTGGGTGCCCACTACAGCTTCTTAAGTTGAGTCTCCGGTCTGGTGTGTGATGTTAGGTCTGAGAGAGAGACTAGGATGTTCTGTATCTGTGGCAGGGCAGGAGGTTCCCTACTTAAAGGACTTAATTGAAAGGTATGTTCTGCAGGTAGCAGTCAAGCATTAGCATCTGCCCTTTGTTACGTGACTTTCTTGTCGCATCCATCCATTGCATGACCTGATACATAAGTCTGATTTTAGGACATAAGAAAAGAGGTCTGAAAATTAGTATTACTGAACAAACAGCAGGCTGTTTGCTATTATTGTTATCTTTCTGTGCCTTGGAAATAGGACCTATTTTCACTCTTCCCTGGATCCTTGGCTGCTAAAACCTCTTGGTCACGTATTTTATTATTGTAGGTTTTTATCATGTTTGACAACTACGGTTTGATGGAACATCACTGATTTAACAGATCTTCGGCAGAAGAAACCTTTAAGTGAGGCATTGAGTATGAAAAGCCATTAGAAAAAACACGGTATGTTAGAATACCGTGTCTGGCTGATTCCTGCTCTCAGCCCATTGTGCAGTCTGAATCTGACTAGAGAAATCTTCACGTGTTTAGGGGAAGAAATTTTTGAATAATTTCACATTTCCATTAAAATAGTTTTTGTCACTGACATCAAGTCAGCCTTCCTCCTTCCTGTCACTTCACCTGTCTAATGCAGCTTGCCATTGTGTGTCAGTCTAACTGGAAACTACTTTGTAAAGATCATGAATTAGTCCCATGTTGATGCTGTTCAAAAGGAAGAAAAACAACAAACTTTTTATAATTGCTCTTACTCTGTTCGCATGCCCAAATCAGTTACTTGGGCTACATCTTTTCTTTCAGGACTGACTGGTGTGAAGCAGTGGGTTCAGTCTTTTCTGTGTGGTGAACGTTGTACTACAGAGGTTTGGAGCTTCTCTTTTCTTGTCACAGTAGAGAAAATTATAGTGGCTGTAAACCCCTTGAAATTTGCTTTTGGTGTTTCATTATGTGTAACCTGTAGATTCAGTATCTCAGTTATAAGAACAGTCCAAATAAAGATACTTAATTCTCAAGTGTGGAAAATGATGGGAAGTGCTTAGGAAAGTATGCATAAGACTTCATCAAATAATATTTTCCTTCAGTGTTTTTAGAAAGTTTTATACAGAACATGTGTCTACAGTTCTGTGGCTTTAAACGTCTGGGGGTACTTTGTGTTGTGTGTGACCCACAGCTGGGTTAAACAAGAGGATATATAATGAAAACTAGCATGAGATTGCCTGGCTTTTCTGTTCACTGTTTAAGACTTCCTGTCCTGGCACAAGCTGTGAAAGGTTTGAGGAGCAACCACCGATTGATCGCCCAGTATTTTCATGAGGCAAATAATTAATTTTTATTTTTGCATTTCAAAGGGCTTGATCAACTGGGCAGAGAGAAGTTCTGGAATTTTACTATGTTTTTAACAGTTAATGACAAGAAGTGAACTACATTGTCATCTGATATCAGAAGCACGATGTGAGATGGCAGACAGACTGCTCTGAATTTGTTTGGTGATGAACTTCCTGTGTGGCCTGCCCTAGATGATCCTGCTTTGGCAGAGGGGTTGGACTCGATGATCTCTAAAGATCTCTTCCAACCCCTACCATTCTATGATTCTATGTCAGGCTGCTGACATCAACCCGAGCGTCCAAGGAATGAAGCAGAACTCTGGATTAATGAGGCATTGAAAGAATAGTGCTAGAATTTCTCAAGTATCTTAAGTTTTGCTCTGTGTTTGGTTAATCTGGTCTTTTTAGATTTTAGTTGAACTGCAGTACCCCCAAAGAAAATGGAAATGCTTTTCTTGGCAAAACCAAATAATATTAAAAAAAAAGTTCTGTTTTCCCTTCTGCTAAAGATGCCTGCCTGAAAGTAATTTTAGGATTTTTTTTTTTAAACTCCTGTCTTTAAATCAAGATACTCAGTTTGACATCATCATCATTTCCACTGCATCCAAATGATAAATCACAAAAAGTACTCTGAGGGCAATGCAGCAGAAGTAAATGTAATATTTTGATGAAACAGTTACTTCTTTATGCAAATATATGTAATAAAATAGTCTCAGATGAGAAGCCAGAATCATTCAAGCTAAAATCAGAGTAGTTTCTAATTAAAATTTATTAAACTGCTGGAAATGTTTCTGCAGTTTCTTAGGGAGATGAGAAGTTTTTAATTAATTGTTTTGAGATACCTTACAACTTTTGCAAATTATGGAGTGTTATTGTGAACTCTTTAAAGATTTTGATGGCATTGCAGGAAGTCACTGATGGAAAAACCTTCAGCATTACACTCACTGCCTTATATAAGTGAGTTAGGTCTTCACTGGATTGTTTGATATTCCCACGTGAAACTGGAATTTCCAAGTACCCTCTTTGATAGCTACAACTTTCTGTTCAGTCCCTTAGCGAGATTTAAGGTCACACGCCCACAGTAGTCTGTGGCAACTCTGTAATCTGCTAATGTTTTAACAGCAAGCATTTGTTTATTGTTAAAACTGAAGATAAGAATTGTAAAAGAAAATGTTAAACTGCCTTTACTTTGTAATTGCCCTCTTTTCAGGGGCTGATATAATAATTTTGAACTGAAACCTATATAATGGGAGTTGAACAAATGGTGAGACCGTTGCTTGCAGGCAAAAGAGAGTATATTTGCAAACTCATATTTTGGCATATCTATTTTGAGATAACAGGCAAAAATCTTTAAGGGAAAGAGAGATATTGTATTACTTGAAAGCCCAGGTTTTCCATAGTCAGGTTGACAAGCATGTTTATCTGGGAAAGCTGTGTAGTTACCATGGCTCTTTCAACTTTCACAGAGCATGGGCATGCTCCCCATGACCCAATACTCCACTGTGCTGAGAGCTGTACAGTCAAAAAAGAAAATAACCTATTTTTTTAATTGTTTCAAGTTGCACAGTGCTATTATTTGTCCAAATATGTGTTGGAATGTTGCTGCTTTTTGTGTTAGCTATGAGGAAGGGTTACTGACTGCGGACAAGATTTTCTTGTGAGTCTCATCATTTATAGGCTTTAGTAAGTTTGCTTTGTGTGTGTGTGATGCTGTTTCCATTGTGCAGTAGTCTTTTGTTCTTTTTAAGGTTGTAGAATTGGATCCATGCACATGTAGGGATTCATGCCCACTCCCACACCCTTCCTAGTTCTCTGAGCTGCTGAGGTGTAGCATTTTGAATAGAATTGAATAGATGGATTTAATTATAAATAGGATCTTGAAAAGTGAACTTCTGTCTTCAAAGAAGAAAACACAACACCGAAACAAAATACATTTACCTGTCAGTTATTCCACTGTAATTCCTGTCACACAATTATTAGTCAAGACATGGAATGTATAGGAACTTATCTCCAACACATTTCTTTTACTTATTCCTTCCCAGGCCTGAAGTCACAAATAACGAGTTACTCTAGCAACAACGTGAGACAGATCTTTCCACAAGTTTATAGGCACTGATTGCACATCCATACATATTTTTTTTCTCTTCTCACAGAATTAGTAGTTATCTGAGAGCAGATCATTCTGTTATGATACCCCTGTATGGCAGTGCCCCAGGTTAGCTGTCTTCAAAGGGAAGCAGCTTTTTATTTATTGCTGCAAAGGATCCTGCTCAATCACTGGGACCTTGTGTCACAGTTGAACTTCCATTGCATGGGCATCTGGGAGAGGAAATCATGGAGAAACCTTTTGTAACATGGTTCAGAATGTCTATTCTGCCATTGTTTGCTGTCTTGTTTCTGTAACTTATAAAGGTGTTAGATAGAGCATGGGACACTTCTTTTTAGGTTGCCGTGTGCACTGCATGGCATCAGGCACAGTGCAGGACTCTCAAGAAGTCACCTGGTGGTATGACATCATATCTATTGTTTTGAATTTTTTGATTGTAACTTGTATTGGTAGAAGTATCTGATCATTTAGGCTGTAAAAGCTGCTTTGTGCCTTGCCGGAGGCAGAGTGGGTGTTGAGGGCTGGAACTAGGGGCCAGGTGAAACCAGGAGTGATTGTGTCCATTGAGGTGTGAGCTGTTGGGAACCTGGAGCACAATGAGCATGGGGACCTTGGAGAGGCTATATTTAGTAGCTTGTATATTGCATTCAGCGATGTCTCTCCCAGAGCTCACTGTTGTTCTGCGTAGCTGTGAGACAGAGGCTCCTGAAGGTGCCACCTTGTGAGAACCATGGTGTTAAATGGACTTCTGTCTTAATTGTGATTTACCCATTGCTTAATCCTGGTCCAAATTTTATGCTAATAACCTTGGGTGACACATAAAATACATGCTACTCTAATAGTCAGCCATTTCTCCTTGGCAATTTTTGAGTGATGACAGGTATCTAATCTTCTACTTTCTCCAGGAACTATTTCTGATCTTGCTGTTACACGTGAGAATTTTCCTGTCCTTTGCTTTTTTTTTTGGGTGAGATGACTATTTTTCTGCCAGATGAAGGCCTGAAGTTTAACTGCAGAGGATGAGCTAGCACTGGGATGACAGCTTTTGGAAGATGAGGCAGTTGATGTCTCGAGCTTATGGTCAATGCATTGGTTATACAGTAGCACTGTTTTAACAGAAAAAGCCCTGGGAGAATCATAAGAGAAAGTCTATAAACTGGGCTGAGGTAGCCACCAAACATGTTTTAGCAGGTTGACATTCATAATGCTTGGATACCCTCCATTTCTGAAAGGTGTTAAGGATGCAAAAGGGAGAGCAAAGTAACAGTGTTAGCATCTATCATTCCATCCATTTATGGTGAGCAGGAGGGGGTGTTTTTGAAAAGTACTCATGAATTGATGGAAATGTCCTTTGACCATTCTCATTAGTAGCTCATTTGAAAAAAATTTTTTTTTGTTGAAGAACTTCTGATATGTATAATTATTGCATTTCTACAAGTAAACGGTGGCCTGTAGTTTGCTGAGATATATTGGGATATGTTAATATGACATAATAGCCATAGCAAAGTAGCTTGCTTAGGTATCTTAAAATCACAGTCCTGAAGATCATCTGAGTAAAAGCATATTGCAGAGGAGCTATGAGACAATAGGCAATACTTGAGGAAGAAGGTGGACTGATAGGCAGAGAAAGTGATTGGAGCACAGAGCTTTTTCTGATAGCAACAGGAGAGGTGAAAGAGAAATTTCTGTTTTTTACAGAGTTGGTTTTCAGGTTCAGTTTCTTACTATAACGTAGTGCACTGTGTTTTGTTGTGGGGATGACAGCGGTTGCATTCTTGTCCTAGTCCAGAGGCTGACTACAAACTAATATTCCAGTTTGTTCCTGACATATGCTTAAAATTTGGAGTGGAGTATGATACTTTTTTCCTTTTGTTAAACAGTTTTGCTGAGCCATGACAATACCTAGCTATTTTTACCTTAGTATCAGGCCAGTTTTATGGTCCTTTTTTTTTTTTCCAGATCTTTAGGTAGAAAAGCTCAAAGTACAAAGTGTCAATGTCTTTTTACATAACGCTAATTAGCTATTACTGGAAATTCTTGTAGCACTTTTCCTTAAGATATATGCTACTCCCACCTTGGTTACTGTGCTTACTTGGAAGGATTGGACAAATTGTCCAAGCATTTTCCTCTGTGTGTGTAATTGAGAACTGTGTGTTGGTCCCCAGTGAGTTTGTGTGCAAAAGTACTGTGGTTTACTGGGAATCTCCTTCTGTGAGAACCAGCTTATGAACAAGCCAGCTGCATTTGCTTTGGAACTTTGAAAATAGGATCAAAGCTAGCAGCTAATTGCCCAATAAAGTAGGTCTGCTAGCTTTGATGCACTTGGGGGAAGTGAGGCTTCCACTTACCATCCTGCAGAAGCAGGACTGGGAATTGCCTGGAGACTTTTAATTGTGACAGAGTGAAGATGGATGCAAATAGTTTTGCTTGAGATTTGCTCTCTCTGTTAGCTAATTTTGTTCTCGTGCACTGTTTTGTGAGGTAGACTCAGCATGACTGTCTAGTTTCAGTAGTGTTTGTTCTGTAGCTCTACATACTGAATCAGGCAGTAGGATCTGAGAAGACTTTGTTGATTAGTATTCTTTTTCTTAGCTTAGGTGTTAGTAGACAAAGGAATGCATTAACTACTACTTAGTGTAAGGTTACACTTTTGCAAAATGTTATTGTAATGTTGGACTCTGCGGATGAAAACTGTAGAAAAATGTTTTTGTCTCAAGGCTAACTGTGCTCAGACTGATCAGACTGAATGTACCTGCTTAGATCAGCCTCTCTACAGTGCTTCTTAACCTAAGCCTGTTGGTAGGTATGCCAAATGCCATCTGATTCTGTTTTCCTAGGAGAAGTACTTAGCTTACCATTAGGGAGGTCTGTTGAGAAGGTCTTTTTGATCTGTATTCTGTGCCAGCTCTTCTTGCAGTTCTCTGGTTCCCTGCTTGGTGAGCATCTTGCTTGCAGACTTCCCCATGATGCTGACTTCTGCATAGTTCACTTTCCATTGCAGATCACGGTCAAGTTCTATTACTTGGATTCTGTCGTGCAGAAGGAATGACTGTGCTTTTGCCAAGGTGAGAATATGCTGAAGCATAGTCTAATGGAAAGTGGTTATTGGTACAGCTGAAATGGGAGGCAGTGCCCTGAACAGAACAGTTGTTGCAGAACACTGTCCTAATTTATGATGCTGCATGTGATGATGGAAGGTGACCCAGGGGAGTTGCTACGTTAGAAGAATGTCTGTGTGTGTTTGTGGTAGTATTATTGTAAATATGGAAGAAAGGTCATTCTCATCTAAGTAAGCAAGGTAATTGTATTAAAATACAGGAGTTTGTTTTTATAATGGAGTGGTTTTTAGTGTAATACTTACACAGTATTAATTAATTATTAAGAAGAGCGTGTCCAGCAGATCGAGGGAGGTTCTGCTCTGCACTGGTGAGACCTCACCTGGCGTATTGCGTCCAGCTCTGGGCTCCCCAGTTCAAGAGAGACAGGGATCTGCTCGAGAGAGTCCAATGGAGGGCTACAAGGATGATGAAGGGACTGGAACATGTGCCTTATGAGGAAAGGCTGAGAGACCTGGGGCTCTTTAGTCTGGAGAAGAGAAGGCTGAGAGGGGATTTGATAAATGTTTATAAATATCTGAGCGCTGAGTGTCAAGAGGAACGGGACAGACTCTTGTCATTCGTGCCCTGTGATAGGACAAAGGGGAATGGATGTAAGCTGGAGCACAAGAGGTTCCACCTTAACATGAGGAGGAACTTCTTTACTGTAAGGGTCTCAAAGCGCTGGAACGAGCTCCCCAGAGGTTGTGGAGTCTCCTTCTCTGGATATTTTCAAGACCCGCCTGGATGCGTTCCTGTGTGACCTGTGCTAGATTATGTGATCCTGCTCTGTCAGGGGGGTTCAACTCAAAGATCTCCAAGGTCCCTTCCAACCCCTGACATCTTGTGAATCTTGTAATAGATTTCTGGTCTGAATTTGAACTGTGCTTTAGCTGGTTTCTGACATTCTGGTCACTCATTTAAACAAGAATGTAAGGTTATACCCTGGTTTGATCACCTTTCGAGTCACACATTCTGAATCTATATGTACACTTTTAGCCAGAAGAAAACATTGCAATGATCTAATCTGACCTCTTAAATAAACTGGGCCACCTATGTTTGAGTCTTACAGGTGGACTCAGTAACTGGTGATGAAACTAAAGAATACTTCTAGAAGACATGAGGTTTCAATCTTGATTTGAGGTCTTTTTAATGGTGCTAAATACATTGCGTTCTTTAGTTGTGTTTAAGAATGGAAGAACTTTAAAAAAAAAAAACCTTACTTTTAACATGAAACTGCTAGAGCTTGTGATCATGTGTTAGGCCTGTTATCGATGGTGCAATGTCCACCTGGAGGTTGGTGATAAGTGGTGTCCCTCAGGGGTCTGTGCTGGGACCAGCGCTCTTTAATATCTTTATCAGTGACATAGAGAGTGAGACCAAGTGTGCCCTCACCAAGTCTGCAAATTACACTGAGTGGTGCAGTTTGCACATCTGAGGGATGGGGTACAATCCAGAAGGACTTGGACAGGCCTGAGAAGTGGGCCCATGTGAACCTCATAAGGTTCAACAAGGCCAAGTGAAAGATCCTGTGCCCGAGTCAGGGCAGTGCCTGGTATCAATACAGGCTGGGGTGATGATGGGATTACGAACAACCCTGTGGAGAACGACTTGGAAGTACCAGCAGTTGAAAGGGTGGACAGGAGCTGGCAATGTGTGCTCACAGCCCAGAGGGCCAACTCAGTCCTGGGCTGCATCAGAAGAAGTGTGGCCAGCTGGTTAAGAGAGGTCACTCCATCCCTCTATCCCACTCTTTTGAGACCTCACCTGGAATACTGCTTCCAGCTCTGAAGTCTTCAGTACAGGAAAAAAAACCAGGGACCTATTGGAGTGGGTCCAGAGGAGGGCCACAAAATTGGTCAGAGGACTGGAACACCTCTGCTGTGAGGAAAGGCTGAGAGAGTTGGTTGTTCAGCCTGGAGAAGAGAAGGCTCCAGGGAGACCTTCATTGCAGCCTTTCAATACTTAAGGGAGCCTGTAAGAAAGATTGGGACAGTCTTCTTCTCAGGGCCTGTTGTTACAGGACAAGGGATAATGATTTTAAACTAAAAAATGGCTGATTTGGACTGGAGATGGGGACCAAATTTTTTACAGTGAAGGTGGTGGCCACTATATTGATCTTTACTGTAAAGGTGAGACAGTTGGGCATTTTATATTTGCCGTTAGGTTAATGATGTATTGGCATTAATTCTGATTTTTTTTTTCAGTCCTTCTTCTCTCTTGCCCACCCAAGTTGTTATTCTTTACTGGGTGGAGCACACTCACTACTTTATTAGTCCTTTTGGATGTTTTGATATCATATACCATCCAACAACCTGTTCCTTCTGCCTTGTGTACATATATATGAATAGAGTTGACTGGAAGTGTAATATAATTTTCTTTAATTTCCCAGTGGATTGTGTTTTCTTACATTGTTGTACAGTTACATTTTTCTGGGAAGAGTCTGTTTGCATTTGTTGTTGAGGGTGTAAGTAAGACTGAAAATGTATGTCAGTGTAAACTGAGCATAAGTCAATAAGGAGAAAATAGCTCTGCTAGAGAAAATGGGCTGAAATTAAGATGAAGTTGCAAGGGTGTTTAAGTCTGTGAACAGTTCCAGTGTGCAAATCAACCCATGTATTACTGTCCCTCACAGAGCTTTCCATTTCTCTGTGCATGCTCTGTCTCCCTTTGCTGAACGTCATTGCTGATGGGAGGGATTTGGTGTTTTTTAATTCAAATCTTATATTGCCTGTGCTGGCTTGTTCTTCATATACATTACAAGGCACATGTACACATAGTATGTTGGCTAAAACTTTCAAGTATCTACCTTAAGAATGACAATCCCTGGTGACATTTGTACACCATCCCAGTCTTTTCTGTAGCATGTTCTGACTTTGTGATAATCCTGCAGTTCAGTTTCAGTGCTCCCCATTGTCTGCTGCTTTTCTAAAAAGATATATTTGTTGGAGACTTTTATTCACTGAACCTTACTTAAAAGTTTGTTTGAGGTGTTAATGTCTATTACAAAGCATCCTTTTGTAAAGAGCAGTAACATTATTCCCCTCAGATCTGCTTTATCAAATGCCTCCTCGTGCAGCTAGAGAGATCTCATGCCTACTAGCTCATAGCTGGTTTTATCTCTGGCTGGTTTTTCTCTTTACGGAGAGAAGATAAAGTAAAATGAAGAAGTCTTCCCAGTAACAAAACACCTAAGCCCAGTTATATGAAAGTAAGTAAATACCACCTGAGTTGACTGAAGGAGAAGCAGCTTGTGTCTGTGGGGCACTTTTCATCAGTCACACTACCTGTTGGCTTGCAGACTTGTTGGCATCAGATTACTTAGCCCACCTTCAACTGCTAACATAACTGGGAACAATTTTCAGAATGGCATTGAAAGTGATATTTTGACCTCTTCCAGAAGGCGAATCTGCTATTAACGCCTGTCATCAGGATCCGTTCTTATTTCTGTGTGTGCAGCTTCGGCTTTGCCCACAGCTGGGGCTGGGTAAAAGGCTGAGCTGTATACTTCTTCTCTTAGCACTGGTATGGCTGCATTAGCATAGGCTCTCCTGAAGCTGTAGTATTATGTAATACAGGCTTTTTTCCTTAATTAGGATCAAATAGACCTTTCAGAACGGAGACTGGTGGATGACACATGGGCAAACGAATTAATGCGGTGCTAACCATCCCTTTCTTCTCCTCTTTCTTGGAAAATAGAAGAATGTGGGAGTAGACTGTGGGAAATGGATGGAAACCATGGTCCACTGCTGCTGCTTGGGCTCACAGTCCACAGTGCCTCTCTGCGTTTATTGACCTGACAAGCTTCAGCCCATCTTTCAGTATATCGTTTGAAAGAAACTTGCCTTAAAAAACCCTCCAAAATCCTCCCATAATCAAAAAGGGGTTGAAAAATGGCATCTGCGCTCTGAGCACAATTTGTCTCCTGAGTTTCTCCAAGATTATTGTCTGTGAAAACAAAAGGAAAATGAGTGTAAGTTCAGGTATCAGCATGTAAGCTTTTCCCTTTGTTCTTTTTGTATCTGGTTTCTTAGACTTAAATTTTTGGGACAGTATAAAATTTAAGCTTTAAGGCAGGTAAAGTGATTTATTTTTAAGGGCTACGGGTGTTTGAAGTGTCTTCTGTTTGCCTACATAGTGGCAAGATTCTGGATTGCAACGGTATAGAAATGTTGGGGTTTTTTCTTTCCACAAAGTTCCCAATTGCTCTAGAGTGCCATTTTTTTATAAATGGGGTTAGATTAAATCTCTACTGACTACGCAGTGATTACATTTAGGACAGCTGATACTTCAGAAAATAGACATTCTTAGATTCCCAGCTTCATGATTACACTTTGATTTTTTGGAACTGCCTCCACACAGATTTCTGTGCAAACACAGAATTTAGACTCCAGCTGTGGACTCTCTCTGTTGAATCTTAGCACAACTTCAGGTGTGGTTTTTCCCTCAGAAAAAGAAAAGTCTTCTAAAATCGTCTGAGAAACCCTATTAATACTTTTTTTTTTTTTTTTTTCTAATACTGTTGTACAGACTTACACAAACTCCTACCACGTTCTGCAGTAGTCTAGTGTGCTACTAGAAATGTACTTGCAGCCACATTCACCTTTACAGTCTACCATTGCTCTGGACAGTCAAGAATGTAGCTAGTCATGTTTTATCAATAACATTTCTGAAATTTAATTCTCTAGGTGAGGGTTAGATTTTACACCTTGCTCTTTGGCTGTTTATTCCCCATTACAGAGACTTTTTCACAAGTGTCTTGAAAATCCAGGATTGTTTGCAAAGTAATTTTTTAGAATTGGAAATGGATTGATGTGCTGAATTGACTTATCAGATGATGGTTATTATGTTGGCAAGCAAGATTTTATCGATATCTTGAAGAAGGAAGTAGGCAGAGACTGAGGGGATGAATCCACTTACTGCCAAAAGCAACAAATGGATGGCCCAGTATGTCAGCAAGGAAAATACCTATGGGCTGGCTCCATGGTGGATATAGAATATTTTTTTAATTTGGTGTTTTGTGGAGGAAAAAAAAAATATTACTTTGGGTTTGTAGTCATAAATGTATCTTAGATTGTAGTGGAACTGGTTAGTTCTCTGATCTGCAGAAAAATCTAGGTGCTGTGCTTTCTGAGTTTACCTATCTAAAAGGTCTACACTGTAAGTTTAAATAATTTAAAATGTTTGCAGTGGGAGGTAGAAGTACAAATAAACTAAATAATTGCACTGGAATTCAGTCTTTCAGATGTTGCTTTCTTGGACAAATTTGTAAGTCTGAGTATTTTATTCTTGCCATCTATCAGTTGGGGGCTGTGTATGGTACTCTGAAATCCTTAGATGAAATATGCTGGAAGCATAAAGCCATATGGTAAAGATGGTGTCCTGCCGAATCCCAGCAGAGAGGTATGTTGAAAAGATCTGGTACTTGAATGTCTTTATGACTTGTTAATGTGTGCTTGTTTAAGAATTTCAGGGTCACATAAGGGAAGCAGTGTTAAGTAAAAGTGCAAATGTGAAATGAGTAAAATAAGCACGGCCAGCTAAAGCAGTACCTAATTTATCTCAGGTGAACATTTATTTTCATCCATTGTTCTGTTGTTTGAGTTCTTCCTTTTAAATGACACTTTGACATCTGCAAAAATTAGGCATATTAATGTAATTTTATTTACTTGTAGGTGGCTCTAACCAAGAGAGCTGATCCAGCCGAGTTGAAAACAATATTTTTGAAGGTATGTATAAAGTAAATATTTTACTCTTTCTGCTTTAATTTTTCATATCTTTTTCTCCTTTATTGCAGCATACAACTCTTGATAGTTTTTTCCAACCATTAATCATTCACTGTATTATTACCATGTTAGACTTAAATACCATTATGAGAATTGAACAATACTCACCAAGAAGTCAGATACATTCCTGAGTGATTATTGTATTGACTCAGAAGTATTACTATCTTAGAAAAAAACATGCATTGTTCAGAGAATGTGGTGGGAGTTTCAATATTGTTCCTACATGCGGTAAAATGTTCATGTAGACACCTTCCTGTTAGACCATTTGGTAAACTTTCTTCTCCTGTCCTTGCTTCCTTCTGTGAGGGTTATTTCTGCTTCTCTACTTTGTAGCATTGTCGGGAAGATCACCTTGTGAAGTTGTGGCCATATTTATTATTTAACTAAAATTCCTTCTGCGTTGGGCAGCTATGGAAGTATGCAAGTAAAGAAACGTTGTGCACTTGCTTGTATACTTGAGAGAAGTGTGCTTTAGTGTTTTGCTAGAAATTGACTCTCATTGACCTCATTCCTAAATTTAAATAATGATTTCTAACCTTCCTAAGATTTATGAGTACAGTGTCCGTATTAGTTGGATAGTCTGGTATGAAATAAAAGTACAGAAATTGGTGGGTCTGGAGGATATATATGAAGTAGGTGCCACAGTGCTACATTTTTATGAAGGTGTTGGGTGCATAAGAGAGCTTGTACCTTTCCAAGTTCCTCCCTCCACCTTCCCTTTCTCCAGCATCATGCCCCACTCACTCTCTGTGCTCTTCTTGGCATGTTTTACATTGCCCCTTGTGAGCTATTATTAACAATATGCGTAGGTGTCACTATGTGTATTGGCAGTATTTATAGTTTTGTCATACACTGTCAGTATTTATAGCTCCAAAATCAGATTTTCAGTTGAGAAAGCCAGGATTTAACTTATTAAGTCCTGGAACTTCAATCTGTTAGGAGAGCAAAACGACTCTGGTCGTCTCTATGGTTTTCAGAGGTAAATGTTTGAAGAGCAGGAGCAAGGCAGCAGAAAAGCCAGACAGGGAATAGAGCACTGAACTGAGTAGCATGGAGGAAATGAATAAACACAGTAGAGAGAAGCCTGGTCCATTTTGCAATATGAGGTGGTGCTCAGTTGTGGTGGGGAGGCTGGTTGGTTGGTTGGTTGAGAATAGTGTGAAAAACATTTTCTACTTGCCTGTGGGTATTCACCTCTCTTGTGTTTCTGAAGATTGTAGCTTCCTCAGTTTTCAGTTTTGGTGGATTGAATGGGTCGTGGTTTAGCACACTGAATACCACATCCAGTTCCTTTTTCTTCCTTTTCCAATGATAAGAAGGTGTCTAAGTATAGTGGAATAATGAAATAGGAGCTAAATGTCTTGTTTAGTGAAATACAGAAATTCTTGTGCCATACTAATGAGAGAGAAAAGGGTAAGTGAATGTGGTATATATTGTTTTGTGCTCTGCAGATAAGCAGTGGCCAGAATGTTAATTAAGCTGCTTCAGACTGTTTTAAGTGGTGAGCCCAATACAGTTGCTTCTGCAGATTGTGAGATCTTCACTTATAAAATAACTTGACAACCATTCTTTTGACTTCAGTTAAGAAATAAAATATATCATTGCCAGGTAGGAATGGTACCCACTGTGTAGAAATAAATACGAAGCTTTCAGTTTAAATACAGTTGATTACAGTCAACTTTTAACATATTTAATGCATCAAATCCCCAATAAAATGGTTGCAAATCTTATTTAAAATGGGGTTGAATTGGTTAATACTTGCCTATCTAAAATGTATATAAATAAGTTACAAAAAAGCCATTAAATACTATTGTATATCAAATACTTTGTGAGTATAATTTCCAAAGTGGGGAAAAATACAATTGTAAAGAAACATTTTTTTTAATGTCTCTCTTCCAAAACCAATAGAATTGATATTTTTTCTCTTTTTGTTATGATAATTTCCAAGACTAACTCTACTTCTAAGTCTTCTACCATAACCCCTAAGAGATTAGATTTTAGTCAAAATGATCAAGCTGACATTTTTCAAGGTCATTTTCTATATGTGGTGTAGAGTACGTGATTGGATTTCAAATATACGTGAGTAAATCACAATGACAAGAAACAGGGGGACACTGAAACCTTGTGCTGTTTTCTGTTATTGAGTGCCCTAGCAGGGGGTTAGCCTGGATGAAAAAAATGAAATATAGAAGCATAGACTGTCTGACTTATTTGATTTGTTTCTCAATAGCAGCTGTGTTAAAAGTTTCTGAGGCTGGGATTCTGAAAGATTCCGTCTCCCTGCAAGCGATTACATGGAAATCAATTGATCTGCTAGTTCTTATAAAAGTATACAATTCAAAATTCCTTGCAGTGTATCAGCTAGAAAGCTTGTGTTACAAACAGTGCCTATTGGAACAGGAATCCTTAAATGCTAACCAATATATAGATGCCAAAGTAAGTTATGTTTTGTTTGGGCTTGCTTCTCTGAAGCCTTATTTCTTGAAGGTACTGCTGTACCTGAAAACTGTATTTATATAGCAGTAGAAGAAAATAATTACTTGCTCTTACACTTTGGCATCCCTCTGAGAGTTACATGCCTGCAGCCGGTATAACGGTACTCTGCAGGCACCAGTGTGGCTCTATGAAATGAGAATGGGCAGTTTCCTTCCCTTAGCAAACCCATACCAATGTAAAGCAAAATACGTGTCTTGAAGTACACTACAAAATAGTAATAGGCATCTAATTTATTTATTACTTTAGTATGGGTAATGCTCTGTGGGAAGCTGCAACAATAATTTATCATCTTACCTTGCCTTTAAAAAAAAAAAAAAGGGAAGAAAAAAGAAATGAACAGTTGCTTTCCTGTTGTCAATGCACAGTTGTTATCCCAAGACAAACCTGTTTCCCTTAAAGCTAACACATGGTTCTGCAAATGTTACCTGGGATTTCTTTTTCTCTTAATTATTACCCTTATCCTTTCTTTTTCCTTAGAAAACATTTTTAGGGTTGATTTAAAATTTACCCTTCTACAGAAAATGAGGGCTTTAAACTTTGAGAAATCAGGGTAAGGGTGGTAACAAAGACAATTTTATTTATTTATTTATGTCACATCTTCAAAATACTTTAGTATTCCTTTTCCTTGATTTGTAACATTGTACTGGAGGCTTCACTGGGAAGCAAATACACTTGGGTCTGTCAGTAGCTGTTTTCTGTAGTAGTATGCCAGTAACTCTGGTATAAAGCAGGAGTAACGTGCCACCGGTATTTGGTAAGGTGTCAGACTTCTTTTCTTGTTTCTGCAGCGTGCTGAACTGTAAAAATTCTTGGTTTCGGTTACATTTTTCTGCAAATGCCATTGTCTGGCATCCTTTCAGCAGTTCAGCCAAGGAGTATCATCTGCAGGTTCACCAGTGGTGGCTGAAGGTGAAGCAGTGGAGTTGCTCCAAAACAGCACCCCCAGGTGGAGACTCTTGTGGCATCATGTACTCCACTAGCACTGCAGTGTCATTTCATAGCTCGTAAAGCTGCCTTCTCATCCCGAAGTAGAATGGCCACACAAAGTAATTTTGAATAAATAAGATATGCTGGATTATGCTGATGCTGTCGGAGTTTCAGTGGGCCTGAGATGCCACATACACATTTGCAAATGCGCAAGTGGTTCTTGTTCTACTTCAGAAAAAACTTTCAGTACTGGAGCATTTCTTGCCTACCATGGAAAAATCGTTGACATGGTAAACAAATAAAATCATGTAGCTGCCACTCTTGTGGCTGGGAAGACAAGCCTTCAGCTGGTGAGTACTCCCCACTTACTCTTTGCTGTTTAGGTGTAGGCTTGTAGGTTCTTCAGAGCAGAACTGTAATCTACTGTAACATAAGCCTGCTCCTGACTGGAGAATATGGGTGTTGGTAATAAATGCCTGGAGAAGGATGTATTTGTGTCACTAAACTTTGTATTAATTTACAGTATGCAAGTGTGGAGAAGAATGGCGAATTCTTCATGTCTCCTAATGACTTTGTCACACGGTACCTGAAGATAATTGGAGATGGTTTACCTAATGCAAGCACTGTACAGCTCCTTGCAGGTGTGGTGGATCAGACAAAAGATGGGTAAGTGGTTTTTTTTCTGGGTTTTTGTTGGGTTTGCTTTTTTCTGTTGTTCGTTTAAAAAATACGAAGCCATTCTTCCAAAACAGTCTGATCCCTGAAGGGTGGTGGGGTTTTGTTTTGTGCTTTTTTTCCCCTGCAGATACATAAAGAAATATAGTATCTTTTAAGTGGAAAGAGTAGAAATAATATTTTGTGCCGTATGTACCATTTAGCCGAGAAATCATTTTCTACTATGTATTTTTAATTCACTGAAGCTTTCATGTTTGTTGTCTGTCTCCTCTAACTCCATCTTTTCTTTCCTTCCATGTGCCTTTCAGTCTCTGTGTACTGTATGTATCTGTCACAAACACATTCAAATAGCAATCCAAAATAAGTTTAGATGGCATAGGAAGAGACTGTAGAAAAAAGTGCCCCTGCTTTGTTTTGCCGTAGCACTGTTAAAGAGTTTTGCTCCTGTATTTTCCCATGAAAGGGAGGAGGAGCAGTGAAGGTATTTAGGGAGCCACTTTGCGATCTTGGGAAGGCAGCAGTGAAGTTGGTTGCACATGGTTTGCATTTGAAAGGCTGGCTCTGGCAATAGGCAAGATTAGCTACCCTTCCATCTTCCTCCCCCCTACTTTAATGAAGTCCTCGATTTTGCTTTTGGTGCTTGCCCAGGCAAGCTGTCTCTTCACCCAGATGAATGCATTTTTTGAACCCTGCCTTTAAAGTATCTTTAGAGAAACTCTAGAATAATTAGCTATGGACTTAAAGTCTGTAGTTGTGGCATTTTTAGAAACCAGAAGACTTCAGGCATGATTCATCAGTGGTTGCAGAGAGTAAAATGTGAGATAAATAAAGCATGACTAGAGAATGCAGGCTTCCTAGGGAACAGATACATGTATGACTGAGAACTTCTGCAGTAGATTCTGTGCTCTTTTCTGCTTAGCAAGCCTCATGTATCTGCAAGACAAGTTAATGTGCTCACTGTTACCCGATGAAAGAATTCTGTATACGGTCATATTGGTAACAGTGGCATGATGGCAGCAAGAAGGTGGTGGCTTCAGGTAGCATTTGACCGAAAATGTTAAACATTTCTCAGATTTCTTCCCTTGTTTTGATGCCTGCAAACCCAGCATTTTTCAAATTGCACAGCTTCAAATTCATTTTGTAATATGAAGATTGAGAGTATAATCCATGCCTTGTGATTTGGATCTTCATCGCAAGCAGAAGGTGGTGTCAGGAAGAGCAAACTGTAAAACTGTAGACTACATGAACTTGTTGACAAGTTGGGATTTCGTAACTTGGCGTGATCTTGTAGGAGTTTTGTGGTGTAGTACTGAGGCTTCTAATTGCTGCTTTCTGCCATGGGTAAGGACTGTTTCTGCAGTTCAGACTGTACGGTGACAGGGCACTGCATGTTCCTAATGTATCTTTGGAGAGTCTCTTCTGATATTCAGGCCATCTTCTTGTTTAACTGCTATACTTCTAAGTGAAAGAAAGAAGATGATTCAGAAAAAGAGTAGCATCTGTCTCTCTTAAACCTGGCATTGCAGCATTTTTTGCCCTGTGGTGAGGCATTCATACCTTGTTCTAGTGGTGTATGATGTAGTTAGCAGAGTGATTGTCTAAAGCAAGGGTCAATTGCTTTTTGGTTCCTGGAATGAAATCTCCTAGGGATAGCAGTACGTCTTCTATTGAATTCGTTCCAACTTGGCAGTCCAGAGCTCCTAGTTTTAAAATGAGGTACAAAACTGCTTTTGTTAGTGTTCATTTTTAATAGGCTGGTTAGTGTTTAGAGACTTACTCATGTTTAGGGTCATGAGAATCTGTTTAATAATTTATCTTTATTTCTAGTATAAAATAGAAAGTAGTTTGCAAGAGCAATGACATGGTGATTTTGTTATAGTATTAATTGGCTTAAAGTAGCATGGTTCTGAAAACTGCTAGGATATTTCTAGAAGCATTTATCCACTGTCTTGGATCCCTGTTTTGCTCTGAAGAAGAATCTGTTCTTCATGACTGGTGAGCGTGACTACTCTTCACTAAAAGGTTCTGAGCCCAGTATCACCAGGGTTGTTCCTCGCGCTTTAAAGAATGCTTTTTAATTCCTTCTGAATTTGCTAAGAAGTTAGGTGTAGGTACCAAATGTAATCAGTAAGAAATACTGAAAATTCCTAAATTGCGTGGGTGGAAGGCAGACAACACAAGAGCTTCTGACTCGTGATCAGAGTAAAGAAATGGGCAAAGAGTTGCTTCCCCCAGAGCTGAAGAAGTCCTGAGTGTGAGAGCAGTATCTCTTATGTACAATCACACTGTGGTTGCTGTCGACAAAATCTCTCGTGTGGTTCAAACACGATTCCTGCATTTCCAGAGATTAAGGATTTGAGGGTATCTATAGGAGCTGCTATTGGTGTGACAAGGATATGAGACCTCTTAAGACATTCTCTGTTGTTCTGTGAGTATCTGTTGCCATGGGAGCAAGTCTTACCTCCATCTTAAGTCAGGGCATAGGGTTATTTAGAGGCAGGCTTTCCTCTGTCCTCTTGTGGAGGCATCTTTTTAAGGTTTTCTTTAAGAAAAGGAAATGCTTTTCTTGCTGATAGTGAGAGAAGCATTTCAAAGTAGTCAGTTGGTGATAAAACAGATTTTAAAAAGTGTTATGTCATGTGGCAGTAATTTGTATGAAGGCTTAAGAGTTGTGTCTCGTTCCTGATCTTAAGCCTCTCATTCCTAATTTTAATTAAAAAAAAAAAAAAAAAAAAAAAAGTGCTTCATTTGGCTTCGACTGGATCAGAAACTCCCCCAGAATGCAGTGGCTTTCTCAAGGCCTGTCAGCAACAAGCCAGGCATTTTCCACCCTGCCGACAGGACCACATTGTTTTTCAGTCTTTTGTTGTACTTTTAAACATCTGTCTAACAAAATAAGTATTTACTACACATCTCTGTTTGGACTGTAGTAACTAACACTTCACTGAGAAATACTGTATGCTTTATTTTTAGAAAGGACAAACTATTCAAAAATAACACTTGGAAATGCCAACATTTTCCATTATTATTGGATATAAATTTATCCTCTAATGCACCAATTTACACTATACTTAGTTTACCTAGGTTGCAGCATAAAATAATAGATGTAGCTTCAATTTGTGTCCCATTATGTTATCATGTTTAAATTGCTGATACAGTAAAAACAGATGCATTGATTTCGGAGGAAACCTCTTCATCATTGCATTTGTATGTATTATTACAGTGGGTAATAGCTTTTTTTCTTTGCATGGCTACATGTGGACTTTCTGTGGTGGGAATGCATCATGTTTATGTGGTAGCCAGATAGCATGGTTGTGAGCACCAGAAGAAGCAGCGTGGAAAAAAAGAAAGAGTTGTAAATAGTGGGTTTGCTGCATCATACCCAGTTGTAGTGTTTGGACTGTAGCTCTTGTGTCTGGATGTTTTTAAAATACCAAGATTTCAGCCTTCCCGAATACATCGTGCAAGTATTTGCACCGATAACGAGGATGCGAAGGTGAAGGAAGACTTTGACCAGTTAGGTGGGAGAACTTCCAAGATTGGAGTAAAATGTTACAGTAACAAACATTTTATCTTCCTCCCTTTGCGCTGTTAAAATCACTAGGCTTTTCTCTGCTTTTGTAACATAAATGAGCACTTGTTTAGGTAGATAAAATAACTCTTTAAGTAGTATATTGAAGTCCATGTTAATATGTGCTGTTTAATGACACCTAATGATATTCAGTGAAGGGTTATGCTAAACCCAAAAGGGTGATGCTAAACCGGAGAGAAAATGTGTTACCCAGGCAACTACCCTTGTGCAGTATAGAGAAGTGAGCATATGGCTATGTAGTACACGTTATTTCAGCATCTTTAAGCATTAAGAATCATGGGTGTAATTGACTGTGAAAAATTACTGCTCAGTTACTGTATTGTACGGTCATAATAGAAGTAAATGAATACGTCATTGTTGTTAGAATAGATCTGTTGGGAATCACTAGCAGGCTAGTCTACTTAAGGAGCAAAAATACAATAAGAAGAAAATAGCTGGTTTAATTAACATATAAAAATTGGGTTAATTTGAATTCAGCTGGCACAGCAGATATTAACGTCTCTTCTTTAACAGTCTTGCTAGAACTGCACAATTTGTACACTTTTGATCTTCCCAGTACTGTGAATAATTGTTTTTAAAAATGGATATGGGGTTATTTTAAGCATCTATCTCTGACTTATTAGTTATTTGATTAAAACTCCCATGTTTTAACACAGCTACAAGATTTTATACTGGTAGAAGCATTCTTTGTCAGTACTTGCAAATAATCTTTAATCAAATCCAGGCCTAATAACATAGAATATGTTGTTAGCCTAGTGCTGGGATTCTGCTGGCATAGGTGCTGTATTTCTGTTCTGTGCTGTCATCACAGAAATGAGGTGGGATCTGATGGTAAGGACATATGCTGGTGGTTGTTTCACGCAAAAAGCGGCTTTATCAAAATGGTATTGGGAGATATGTTTAATTCTAAACAATCCTACTCTAGACTCTTGTTGCCTGCTGTTTATTTTGTTCTTTCTCTGTGTGTGGCTTTATAATCTTTGAGGCAGAAGAGCTCAGTGCTTTGTATCTGTTTGCTGTTGTGAAAGTTGTCGAGTATGTAACTGGTAATAATGGATGATAATAATGAGCTTTTATAACCTGTAAGTCACATAATAACAGTAAATATGCATAAATGCAAAACTAAATAGGTTATGATATATCAGCTTAAAATTGAAGCAAATGTTGCATTTTTAAAAATCTATTTTGGCTTAGGAGAGATGGAAATTTTCTTCCATTTAAAGACTGAGTATCTGTGTATTCTGTATTTAACAGTGGGGAGTACAGAGAGCTTCCAAGGGGTTTAAAATAAATGACTCAATGGCTTGCCCATTGCTAACATGTGCATATGTAGTGAGTTGTTGGCTTCTTTGCCAGTAAAGCTTAAGGCATGCTTATATGTTTACTGGCATCATCAGTTGGGAGTTATTAAGAATACCTGAGGAGGTTTCTTTTTATTTCTCACACTACATAATAACCTATGGTGGCAAGTTCCCAGAGCTAATTATTTGTTAGACTATTTCTTACTTTATGTATGCTTTATTTGACTTACATTTAGTGAATATATATTGAGGTAGGTAAAGTAGAGCAGCTTTTTGGCCTTCTCTGTGCCATGTTTGGTTTTGTTTTTTTTTTTCCCAATGTCCTTTTTGTTTATTGTCTCATGTGGTCATGTCTTCATGGAAATCAGCTTCTGTTACCCTGTGGATGTTTGGCTGCTGATGTGCAGCAAGCACACTTCTGTGTGCCTTGAAATTAATTCCCTTAAGACAGTGTGACTGGAAATTGCTGTACAGCCACGGGGCATCATAACTTGATGCAATGAATGTCTTTTCCAACCTGTTTGAACATTTTGTTCCTTCACTGTTAGTGTATAGTGAGTGTAAGTTTTCATTGATCCAGCTGCAATGTCATTTTGAGTCAAAGTCCTAAGGATACAGTTAGTTTGTAAGAAAAGAAAATAAAAATTGGTTTTGTGTGTGCTTCTTGGCATTTGATACACTGCATTTTGTGCTTCTCAGAAATAAACCTTCGTTCCCCAGCCACTGCCATGTGAGTCCATTAAAGCTACATGCTTGCTACACTGGCATAAAGCAGCCTTGACAGAGGGCAGTCTTAAACCTCCCAGACTGCCAACAGGCCCTGCAACCACACTTTTGAAGATAATTTTAAACTGTACAACTTAGACATTAAAGAAGGAATGGTTGGCTTTGCCTCTTTAAGAATAGGAGTTTGATCTTCATTTGAACTCTTGGGTGTGACCCAGAGAAGCTAGAACTGCTCAAGGTCTTTGCTGTATCATATCTACTTCTGGAAACAATGCAAAGTTGTCTAATTAAGTATTTCTACTTATTAACTAACTTAAGGAAGGGCACCTCTGCTTTCATCTGTGCTCTGCTACTGTGCTTCTGTATAGGAAACCTGGCTATATGATGAATTTGAATAAACTGCTCTTGGGCTGAGGAAGAATGTGCAGACTACTGCTTGAAATTTGTGACTCAACATGCAGAACTGGAGGGCTGCAATGGGTGACTAATAAGTTGCTAGCAAACAGATAACGCATTCTGATCGGTTCCTTCTGAAGTGAGTGGCAGCATGTAGGTCCTGACTGGATTTGCTTTCCAAAAGCTTTAAGTATTGAGTCTCGAGGGAAGTTACTCATACCTTTATTGGCTCTCTTGTCTTGCCAGCGGGGGGAGTTAGGCTCCCCCAGAGGGCAGTTCAGTTAGACATTAAAGCTGAGGTGAGTAGCCACGCTGAGTGCTTTGCTTATTTTATGTTCTGTTGTGACTTGCTGAGAGGAACAGTTCCTTGTTCAGCAAAGTAGTTTCCATCTAGTGATACGAAATCCTCCTGAGAGCATTGGTGATAGGGCATTTTAGAATATATTTTAATCCCTATTGATAAAATTTTGTACACTTTCTGGTTGTTGTCTTATTTCTTTTGTATAATCTATGCTACGTTGTATTTCAGTTTTCTGCAAGCAGGTGGTTTCATAGCTCTTGCTTTTTCCTTCATCCCTTAGGTTGATTTCCTTTCAAGAGTTTGTGGCATTTGAATCAGTCCTGTGTGCTCCAGATGCATTATTCATAGTAGCATTTCAGCTGTTTGACAAGACTGGCAAAGGAGAAGTTACTTTTGGTAAGACTGTTCTTAAATGTACACTCTTATATTTAAAAATCCTTACTTATGCCAAACTCTATTTCACCTTCTCTTACTGTAGGAAACACAGTGATTGGTAGTGGAACTATAGTAGTGCCAATCAACTTTCTGGCTGAGTTATTTTAATCATTTACAGTTGCACAATATGAAGTCGAGGTTATGGCCATTCTGATGGTTTTCTCTGGAGGACTGGTCACTTCACTTTTTCTCTTCCCCAGCATGTTTGTGCAGGTCTTCAGAACAGCACTGGAAGGTGACTATAGGAAACGATTGTAAAACCGCAAGAAAGTTGCCAGAAGACTTGGGTGAATGCTGAGTCTGAAATTACCCTAAATTATTTTTTGTTTAAATTGGCTATATTTCAACCTGGCTTCCTTTTAAGGCTTAAAACTTTCTTCTGTGTGATTTTACAGTAATAAATCCATTATCACCTGCACACCACTGTCCCTCCCCCCAAAAAATAAATAAATTCAGTTGTGCATTGGAGGTGTGGTGTTTGCACTAACACCATGAGAAACACTCAGGGCAGTTTAAAACTTGAATATGGGGACTGTTAATTTCAAGATACTATTAGAGACAGCTTTTGGTATCTACAGGACTATCTGCCACCTGCCTAATGATAAGGGCCATTCTGTCTGGAAGAAGGATTCAGAAGTTAGCACTTTAGAATAACTTCAGCCACTGAGCTTGCACTTCAAAAAGTATGGGAAATATTTCCTCCTAAGTACCTACAGTGGACAAAACTGCTATTTCTGATTTGATACATTTGAACATGGTTATCAATATGTCCCAAGTTTTATTAATTGGTTGTTAAACAATTTTAAGTAAAAGGAAAGGTGTATGACATTGACTCTTTGTCTTTCTGAAATGTATGTTTCACATGTCCTTTGTCTTCTGCTAGTATTCCCCACACATGTTTTATGCTCGGTTTAAAAAAGCCCTTCCCCTTCCTTTGAACTCACAAGATCTTGTTATAATTGCTTGAAGCATGATTGTAGGTATTCCTTCTACCATTTCCAAAAGTCTGTTTTTGAATTTGCGGCTGGTGAGAAGACTTGCTGTCTCTTCTTGTGTCTGTTTTGGTTTTTCACTATTTTGGTTGTCTGTTGAGGTTGTGAAAGATGTGCTTTTTGTGTGCAACGTGACTTGTTAGAATGATTTTTTTTTTTTTAATTACTATGGATGCTAAAAGATTTGAAAGAATTTCAGAGCAAAATTCTGCTGATGATAACCCTGATGAAGGAAGTAATTTATGCCCAATAGTCTTGTGCATGTGTACGGACAGAAAGGCAATGAGAGATGGCATGCTTTTAAATCAGGAGGGCACGGATGTTTTGCAGAGGTTTTGTTCAAGCACACACAAACCAGGGTTCCTGGAATGCCTGTGATGTGCAGGTTCTTGTCTGCGTCAGAGCCCCTGGTTGCTTGGAGTGCTCGTTAATAATCTAGGAAGAACTGGAGTCGTTTGATCTGAATGCTGAATCAGTCCGACTTAACATTTTAACCCTTGGTATTCTCGTTTGTATTTTTCCTGCTGTCAAATGCTTCCCTTGGGGTTTGACCCAGTGACTCAAGGGATTTGTTTGGCATTTGAAGTCCATTGAAGTCCTTCTAGTGAAGAGAGAAACTCCTATGCCAGGTTGTATTTAAGGTATTTGTAAGAGGAAACATGCCAACATTGATAGAACCTCAGATAGCCTTTTTTTTTTTTTAATTCCTTCTCCCTCTTTGAAAGCATGAATGCATTTGTGACTTCTATGTAGTACCATGTGGCTACCTCCTCAGCAAGCCTATGACGTGAGGAGAGCTGTCTCAGTGTTGTGCATTCTCAGCAGTAATGATTGACCTTTAGACAAGATGGTTTCTATTTTCTGTCATAAGAAAAAAAGCTTCTCCCCCCTCCCCTTATTATGACCATCCCCCAATATTTTGTTATTACAATACTTGTCTGTAACTTTGCCACTCAGTACCTCAGTCATGCAACTTTGAGGTTAATTATGAGATCTTTTTCCATGAACTTGAATGAGAGTTGGATCAAGTCCTTATCAAGGTTAGGAGACTTAAATAGAGGTTTTGTATACTGCGGAATTACAGTGTGAAAGGAACAGAAGAAAAAGGAAAGGATTGTTTTTCACTATACTGCTGTTAAGTATAGTATCTCAAGGATCTCATTGTAAGTCTGTATCTCATTTTATTCTTGTAAAGAAACAGTATAGCTTTTCTGTGCAGTCATTGTTTTGCTGTATACTGAGATGATGGTATAAATATTTTAGCTTATACCAAATACAATATAGAGCTTCCCAGCTGTGAACTTCACATTTTCTACTAAGCAAATTGTCCAAATCTTATTCTTCCACAGGTGCACTTAGCTTGGCACCTTTGTAAAACAAATTAATAATGGGCTTTGCGTCAGTGAGCTTTACACTGAATGCCACATCCGACTGTGGATATTTAGAGAAATGTTCTGGATAAAGAAGTTCCAGTATTTAATACTTCACGCTTGCTTTTCTTGAAAAATGCTGCACTCTTACATTAGCTTCTGGGTTGGAAATGCCTTTGCATTTTAGCCATATGTTGACATCTCTACAATTTCAAATGTTTCATTTCTTTCAAGTTGCAAATTAACTGTACCTGGTTCTTTGACAGAGGTGGCATCAGTTTAAAAAAGGCTGCTACACAAGGGTGCATGGTGGAGGGATGGGAAGTATTTCTAGTTTATCGCTTTTTGAGGTAAATGAAATGGCCACTAGTAAATTAGTGGCCGGTGGCTGAGACTACACCTAGTCATTGCATCATGTTGTAGATTTATCTGCTGCTGAAGTGTCAAAGCTTTGACAGTTTGCAAGGAGTTAAAGCTCTCAGCGGGAAAGTGGGAGGAAGTTTAGCTGGCTTTTAAATTCGAGGCAAAGAGCAAACCATTGCTTCTTACTGTTGAGTGTTGACAGGCACATAAAAGCTGATAATGTAAGTCCAGGGGTTTAAGAGACTTAGTAGAGTTGCTTTTTTGTCGTATGACTGTATTTTAATGCCTCATTAAAGAAGCAGGGCCCTTTGAAATTCTTTACTAGATGGCATTTAAAAAAAAGGGGGATGATTGGGTAAAAATGTCAATGTTTTAAAACTAAGTCATCTTAACCTTCACCTTTAATTTCAGATGGATAAGTGAAATGATGGGAGCTACCAGCTCTGAGATAGGAATAACGCAACAGTGATATCCAGGGACTGGAACTTTCCTTTCTTATACTGGTTCTCACAGCCCTAGTGAAGGGCAAAATAAGTGTTGTCCATATTGGTTTTGCTGACAGAGAAGGGAAAGGCACAAGAAGAGATGTGACTGCCCAAGTCTGAGCTGCTAACTCGCATTGAACTTGGCTTCAACCTGAAGCTGTTTCAGAATAGATGCCGTTCTGTGCTGCTTTGAGAAATATGAGTATTATGTAAACCAAGTCCTTCAACTAAAAAAAAAAAAAGTGAAACAAAGCTCCCCAAAACCAGAAAAAAAAATGCAAAGGGAGTGGGGAACTCAAGCATAACATTGCTGTTTATTTAGCATAACAACTGAAGAATCAAACAACGTGTTTTGTTTTTGTTTCAAAACAAAACTTTATTTACATGTAGACAGAAGCTATTGTGGCTCTTTGCTTCTGTTATTAATTATATCAATACTCTTCTTAGATAAACACATTAATTAAGGATACATCTTACTAAGTACTGCTGTTTGCTTATCTAATACTTGAATTGCCTGAATACTTGCTTGGAAACTTTATAGAGGCACATAATTTTTAACAGAGATTTAAATAGCTATGCAGCTATTGTGATGAGCATCAGACTTTGTCCTCTATGATAACGCTCTGATACTTTTTCAATATGCAAAGAATTATTACAGGAGTCTCACAGTTGCTTTCCTGACCAAAGGATTAGGTTCAGAGTGTGAGAGCCAGCTCTTGCTTTTGTTGCAGAGGATTATTTATGTTATGCTTTGCCCTGTAATTTCTTGGTATGATTTGGCTCATCTTGTGCTCATCTTGTGGGACCTGTAATTCTCTCTCTCTCTCTCTCTTTTTGTTTTTTTTGTTTTCTACCCACCCCCCCCCCCACCCCTCTACCCTTTGCCTCCCTAGCGTACGCCGCATCGCATTGTAAAATAATAGAACTGTGTATACAGCAAGAAATATGTGAGGAGTTGTGG
>JAAGNO010017223.1:40695-80865 GCA_033439905.1 Ceryle rudis
TGGGGACACTGGGACAGGAAGGGACTGGGGGCACTGGGGACACTGGGACAGGAAGGGACTGGGGACACTGGGACAGGAGGGGACTGGGGACACTGGGGACACTGGAGAGACAGGGAGTGGGGGGGCGGGGAGAGCTGGGGGGGCGGGGGGTCGGGGAAAGGGGGCAGGCGGGGACAGGGGGGGGCGGGGTTGCGGGGGCCGTTTTGTGGGGGGGGGGGGGTATTGCTCTGGCTCTCTCCCTTCTTTTGTTTTTTCTTTTTTCCCCCCCCCCCCCAACACGTAGCTTAGGGATGCCCAGCCTGGTACATTCAGTACCATGTAAAGGAAAGGCTAAATCTGAACTACCAGAATAAGTTGCTGAGCCTGTAGCTTTGATCACTTGATAAATTGCAGTATTCAGTACCTCTCTGTGAAATTTTCATCGCTGGTTCAACTTGGTTAGAAACCATTTGTAGCTAGTGATGTGTTAGCTTACACCTACACAGCAAAACATTTGTTGGTTTATAAATAACAGTTGCCTAGATATGATGATCCCAGTGGCAACATTACAAATGCAAAACTTGTTTAGTTTCTGATATTTTTTGTTGTTTGTACTGGATTTTGCACAAATAATGGCCAGGTTTAATTTAAAGAGGATGTAAGGTACACTTGTTAGTGTATTTATTTCCTTGAAAACAGTTTTTGAAATCTTGATACTATTTTTGGAGAATTTCATTTCTAGACATATGGGAACTGGGCAAGTTTTACTTGTTTTTTTGGGTTTTTTTTTTTTCTTTCAACTAAAATGTTATGCAACCAGGCAGACTCTATGAAAGCGTCTTAAGTAAAACAAAGCCTGTTTAGTCACACAGTGCATCTCTCATTTTAAATATTAGGAGAAGTTCCATCTCTTTACCCAGTGCATTTCATTTGGTCTGGAAAATACAATTGAGTTTCCTAAATCATCCAGAATTTGTAGACAGCAGTGAGGTGCTCCTTTAGCCCAGCCATCTCCAGGCTGAGAAAACATCATACCATCATCATCTCTATGCATGTTATGTGCATCAACCCCCAACTATCTTACATGGAGAAAACAGACGTGGTGTTTTATTTTAGTTAGCCAGGTTATGCTGTTTACCTTGGTGGAAGCGATCTTCATTTTTTATTATTCTTCTTCAGGGCAGAAGGAGTAAATTTAGTTTTTATGCCCTCATGTGCTTTCCAAACCTATTGTGTTTGGGCTCTGGCAGTTTGTTGCTCACTTCTAAGGAGGCTAGGAAGGGCAATAAAGAACTGTAAGGTTGTTGCCAGTAAACTGAAATTATGGATATCCACAGCTGAAGTAGAAATATTTTTAAGAAATGCATCTTGGGAAAATGTTGAGAACCTCTTCGGTAAGTCAGTTATATAATATTCAGTGTATAAATACGTTCTGGAGGACAGAAGAAGCAGTCAAGCTTCTAGAGTCTTAAATGCTGAGAGTGATGGTACTCTTGGAAGGAACCTGTTTTTTGGGGGGTATTTGAAGTGTTCAGTAGAGGTAACATCAGGGCTCAGGTATCTCAACCAACAATCAGATCTAAGCTGCATTGGACAGTGTATGGGCATGTCGTGAGGAAATGAATTCATACTTTTGAGGAAGTGACAAGAGCACCAACAAGCAGAGCAGGGGGAAGGTAAGAGGGTGAAACAGTGAGAACGTTTTCAGCAGATGGGTGAAAGTTGAAGCTTATCATGGATCTTTTGATTGGGAAAAATTATGAAGGTACATGAATGTTCTCTGGGATAATGTTTTCATTAATGTAAAATTCACCTGTAAGACTGTTCTGTCCTTGTTGAAAAGTTGGGATAGGACAATGAAGTTATAACTAACTGAATTTTGTTCAGTAACTAGTGCCCCTCTCCTAGAAGGGAATGAGTGATGAACTTTTTTCTTAAGATTCATACTGGACTTTATGATTTGCTGGGGTCTTTTGTAGGATTTTTTTGGTGGTTGTCATCTTTAAAGAATATTTATGATGTCTGAAAGACATTTGGTTAGCAATACTGCTCTTACTTGCACCTCTGCGCCCAACAAGTGCTATACAGCCTGTGTTACTACTTCCAACCACAAAATGCATGTAGTTCACATCAGAATGGAAGCAACCACTGTAAACAAGAGCCTCTAGCCTCCTGCTTCTCTGTGCTGCTCTGGCTGCCTCTAAGGCTGCTGGCACCCTGTTGGGGCTGTAGCAGCACAGTACAGTCTCTTCTCTGCCTGGAGATGTGCCGAGTCAAGCAATTAATTTTATGAGGGCAGCCCAATAAATACTATAAGCTTTTCCTTTCCATTGATCTGCTCCAGATGTTTGTATGTTACCTGCAGGTGAAAAACCATTGTGAATACATCCATATTTTATACATATGGAGTCTTATTGCACTTCTTTAAACGATCAGTTTGTACGATAAAAAGAACCACCCTGACTTGTAGAACTTTTTTAATGACTTGCGAACAGTGTTTTCTGAACAACTGAATGTAGATGCACACCAACATCAGATTGGTGTGCGTGTGTCCTATGGTATCCTGTCAGAGATCTGAAGAACTGCTCAGAAGCTGTTCCAGTTCAGTGGGTCAAAAATCCACTTTTTGTGAAAGGCTAACTGTAGATTTGCACGATTGACTATAATGGCTCCAATTTTAAAAGATAGAGGTAAGAGAGAGCACTTCCAGTTGGTGGGATAATTCAAGAATACTACATGCTTGGATGGCTAAAATATTGTGCTTTCTGCTGCTACTTCATGCTACTTAAGAAAAAAATAGGTGTGGAAAAGGTGGGAAAAAGCCAATTTGAGAGTAAATTTCAAGTATACAAGGTCACTCTTTGGTTAAGAGTAAGCTGATGGTTAGCCATCTTTCACACAGCTGTATGTCCTGTTGGGAAAAAAAAAAAAAGCCCAACATGATTACTACATAGCATTTGGAGAGGAACCAGGAGCTTCCACACCAGAATATATTTCAAATGTGGCAGCAGCATTATACAACTTCAAGCTTGATCTTTATTTTGATTTTTTTTCCCCATCACCTTTTCATATTGTCCTGGAATTACAGATTGCAAGGTCAGAACTTCATCAGGCCCTAAGAGCTAGGAAAGTGTTTTATTATTACAAATTTTAATACAGAATATCGGTAAAATACACATACTTTTGCAGTGTGTGTAATTTAGTTTTCTAAATTGGAAAATCTGCTGTTACCTAGTAGTTAATGACTATTTTTTTTCCAACATTTGGAACGCAGGACTTGATTTGATAAGCTGATAAAAGAAAATAAAACTGGGAACGTGTTGGAAGTGCTCAAAGTGAAAATTACAGTTTAGATAGGTTTGGGGGTAGATAGTTAGACATTTTAATTGAACTAAAATAGTTTTATACTAATACAGTACTGTTGTGGGAGTACATTTTGTGGTGCATTTGAAATTGAAGTATTTAAGTGGGGGAAAATGTATGTTAATGCTTTGCAAGAAAGGGATTTTTATTTTTTTTCATACCATCTATCTAAGCAAAATAGCTGTTAAAGAAATAGAGCTCTCAAGTCTGTAGTGGAGAGTAAAGTGCAAAGTTTAGGATAATTACTTTGAGCCAGGAGTTTACTTTCATCACTTTGATTGGTATATTAAACTGCAGTAGGAAACAAACCAGTGAATTCTGAAATAAGTTGGTATTCCTGGACAACTACAGCACAATCAGCCCCAGCCGGTGTGAAAAAGGGTGTTGAGTCAGTCGGATACTGAAAGTCCTGTGTTTTCAACATCTCCATAGAGCAGAGATAACAGAAATGAGTCCAGATGATGATTTCACTTACCCACGTGGAAATGAGGCCATTGAATTTGACGTGACAGCTTTGGTTATACATATACCCCTGCTTATCCATTACAATTCAGCAGTGGTCCACAGCTGGACTAGCTCAACATGGTTAAATTAGTTAGAATTACCATTTTTTTTATTTGAGTTTAATTTTGTCTTTGGGGATTTTCTCCGAATTTGAAGTAACTACTCCTGTAAAAAATAAGCTACCGCTTACACATGCGTGCACACACAAAGTTATCAAAAGAATTGATTTCTGTGGGTTTTTAGGTGTTTATAGGCAAGTGTGCATGTGCAGACACTTTTTTTTTGTCAGGTGCAGGTGAAACTGATATTAATCTAAATGGCTCGGGTGCACTAATGGAGGGGTTCACACTCTTTTGAATGATTCTGTTTTAAAACAGTAGCAGTACCACATGATAGAGAGCAGATAAATTGCACTGACCTGTGCTGGTATCTTTTCTCAAATCAACCCTTTCCCCCCTCCCCGGAGTCATGTAATACAATCCCATTATCTTCAAATTATGCGCTCTGTTTCTACTCTGCCAGCTTCAGTTTGAGTGTTCTGCCAGTTACTTTCCTTGTAGGATTATAAGAAGGAAAGAACCTAACTTGTGTTCGGAATTGAGAATAGGTTGTGGTCCATGGCTGTGACAGCCTTCCTGCTCTTACTGTTTGATGAGGGAAGTTGGAAAGATGAGTACATTTCCTTTGCAATCATTAGTAATAAAGCTATTTCAATGTGTTATTTAAATTACTGCATGGACACTACAGAATTATTTCAACCCATTTCCTTGACAAAGCAGCAGAGAGATGAATATGATGATTGTAGTGCTTGTACTTCCAGAGTGTTGTAACTTCTGCTGGGCGAATGGGGAGAAATGGACAACCCGGGCAAGTACTTGGACTGCCCATCATTCCTAACTGTAGCTGAGCAGATGTGATCTCAACATATGTTTTCTAAAATAAAAAGCCAACATTATAGAACACATAGTGCCAGACTATAGAAGGGTGGAAATAATAAGCTGGCTGTGTATTTGAAATTTACAACAGTAAACAAAAAAAACCAGCCCCCCAAAATAATAATAATTAAATAAAGCCAACCAAAATCTTGGATAGAACCCCAACAATGCCAGTAAAACAAGATAATACAAAATACCATTACTTGAGTGGTTTTGACATACATATATATGCACACGTCTCTGTACACATGTGCTTTTTGCTCAGGTTTATTATACTTTTTCTGTGGCTGGGAGCAGCAAGGGCCAGCTGCTCTGCCAGGCAGGTGAGCCTGCAGCTGAGCAAGAGTGCCAAGAGGCTGGGGCATGGGCACAGATCTCACTGACATGAGGGGTGCAGTTTCATGCTATCTGATCAGGGACAGAAGAGCAAGTCTGGTGACGGGTCAGTGACCAGGGTCAGACTGAGGAGTCCACAAGGATGAGACAGATCTGAGGTAAGGCTGGGAAATCAAGTCAGGGGGTTGGGGTCATTGAGGTGCAGGCTCCCCTACAGCATGGCTTATGCAAGGAAGATCAAGTATCTGAGATGAGGCTTCTCCCATCTCCTTCTCCTGCAACTTGTTTGTACTTATGAGTGGGTCATGGGGAAGAGGTTGTAGAACCTGGTGGTGCACTCAGGCTCGTGAAGCTTATGGAAAATGTGGAGTTGTTTCAAGTGGTCAGTGAGAGTGAAAGCCTGGAAATCATTCTGTTCTCATTTCCGCTGAGCTTTCGGTCAGGTCTTACTGTCAGTTGGCAAGGTCCTGGGGTTTCCTTGTTTCAGTGTCCTGGATACTGAAGGGCGCTGCTGCTTCTTTATGTTTTATGGTGTTCAGTTCAGTGACATGTGGGCAGCTGTGGAACTTCAGCTGCAGGTTTAAGACAAAACTACATTTTGAAATTGTCCATTTTTTATTTTTACTACTGAACTTACATGGTTAGGAGATGATGCTGATAGAACTGAACAATATTTTGGAGTGAGTTCTAGTATGTAATTGGATATCTTTTGATGGTTAAATCACAGACTAAAACACTTAGGTCTTTAGTATGTAATTGGATGCCTTTTGATGGTTAAATCACAGGCTAAAACACTTAAGATTTGTTAATGGAGTATGAACGGTCTTTAATGTCTGAATCGGGGCAGACTACAGGTGAGACGTGAGTCAGTGACATTGTTGTAGATGAATGAGTGATGAGGTGTAGTGAGGAAAGAGGAAAAACACTGTCCACTGAGCATATACAGGAGTTTGTGAACCATAAATAACTGTGAAAAGGAAGTGGAGGGTATGTGTAAAAAGGCAGTGGCAAACAGGATGCCACTTCCTTGTGTCATCAAAGAATCAGAAGAGGCACAGTAGGAGATATTCCAGTCAGTTGCCTGCACTGTATAATCCAGCACACACTCTGTCAGAAAAGCATCTGGTATTAGTTGCCAAGTCATATTGATATCAATGTACAGTGTGATTTTAAAAATGTCTAGTAGTATTGTACTAAATACCTACACTAATGTGATAGTCTGTGTTTTCCAAGGCATGGCAAAAATTAAGTGTACATCTCGTGTTTGGACTGTTCAGCGGGATATTTGTACTTACATGTATTTACATGAAACTTGTGTGTAGCCTTTAATCTCTGAAATAGAGAAGGGAATGCGAATGTCCTGGATATAAACCTTACTGTACTCCTAGCTGGCTTTACGAGGTTTTAAGTTCCATTGCTCTGTGTTCCTCTGCCATTTATAACACCAATAATTAGACATACGTAGTCTGAAATTACCATTCTTTTCACTTCTTGATGTTTGATTTTCTTGAGCTGGAATTTTTGTTTTGGACCCCAACTAAGGAGGGTTTACAAGGCATAGAAGTGGAGAAGCAGGATGCATTGTTCCTTCGAGATAGCTAATGTATGATAACGAATTAAGATAAAATTACAATGGCATAATCAGAGGACACTCTTTAACTTTTGTACGTTAACAAGCTGAAGTAAGGATTTTGAGAAGCTTAGCCCTGTCAAAAGGAATTTGAGACTGCTTTTATGCTAGCTAAGATTTTCCTCTCTCTTACCGTGCATCAAGTAAGAAAGAACCTTTTTACTCTAACAAGGACAAATCTGGAGGCCAAGCAAACATAGCTTTTGGTAAAGGGTGACTTGTTCCTAATCTCATCCAAATGCTATCAGTGTCTTTCTCCAAGGAAATTCAGGAGGTGGGGTGAGAGGGAAAGAGGAAGCAGATTAGCCTCTGATTTCTGTGCAAGAGACCAAGTACCAGAGCTATTTTGATAATATCATCATTCCTCTGGAAAAGCAGAGTGGTCGCTACCAGGAAGAGAGAGCCTTCATTTCCTTTTGTCTGTGGGCAAGGCAGGCTGTCATCTTCATGCCGATTGCCGCCTTTGAAGGCAGGGCTGCCAGAAAGCAGGAAGTTTATAAAGGTGATCTCCAATGACATGTGGCAAGGTGCCTCAAGCTGTGTCATTAGGAAGCATCTGAAATCAAAGACTGAGTGGAGGGCCGGGACCTCACCCAGAACCAATTGACTTTCCCTTCTGTTGCCTTGAGAGCAGAATTTTGCTGCTGGAGAATGCTGACAAACAAGATCCAAGCTGGCTGTGGTGGAGCTTGGAGACATTAATGAACAGTGTTGTCCTGGGGGCACTGATGTTTCTTGGAGAAAATTCTCATAGGATGTTAAGACTTGAAGTGCTGAATTTTAAGAATTTGAGGTTAACTAGGGTCAGTCTTTCTGTGTAAGTTAAATCCAACTTGCTCTTTCACCACTGATTCCCTACAATGGGCGGGTGGTGGGTTTTAAAGATGAAACTACGATTGTATTGAGGGATGGGAAGAAGTCTATAGTATAATCCCTGCTCAACCTGTGAAGCAGCCTTGCTTTAAAACAAGCTGTCCTTATGGGTAACACCAATTATTGTGCTTTTGGGTCTGTGCAACAGGACACCTTCCCCTTTCACATCAGCCCATTTTTTTCCTATGTCTTTATCCTTCATTCACTTGGGTGCTTCCTGACTTTTTCCTGGCACTTGACCATGCCACCCCACTTGCTTTCTCCTGCTTCCTTGCCTAAAAGTGGGAATTCTGCTATGGCTGGGTTTCCCCAGATTAGTAGAGCTGCTGTGCCTGGCTTAACCAAAAGCCAGAACTCAGCTTGTACAGGAGACGAGACCTTACGGCTCCAGGAGTCATCTCCTTCCTTTACTTGTGGTGTTGAGGTGAGCTGGAAGGCGGCTCCCAGGCCTGCCTGGCAGGCAGAGGCTGGCTCCAGGGAGGTGACTCCCAGCTTGTTCTGCATGCAGGCAGGCAGAAAGCCATGCTGATTTCCTTGACCCCAGACGCCAGCCACGCTTGGGAACTGGCTTCTAGCTCTGCTGCTTGCAGAGACAGACAGGAGCTCAGGGTTTGGTCTCCTGGTCTTTCTTCTGCAAAGTGTGAAGGGAGCAGGAGACCAGCTCCTGGCCCTGCCTTTGGGTAGGGAGTGTCTCCTGGGAACCAGCTCTCTGTGCCTACAAGAACTAGCAGGAGACAAGAACTGGCTCTTGGCTGGCGTTGCTGGAGGAGTTGTACAGCAATTAGAAAGGTGTATAGTAGTTTGGAGCCTTTGGCCTTGAGCTTCTCTCCAAAAAATATCTTTCCCTTGTATTTTTGGCTGAGACAGGCTGTCACATTGAAGTGGGCACCGTCCTGTGAGACAATTACTTCCTCGGATCTTATTACTGTTTCCATTAGTTGAAATATGTACAGTGCAGTTCCAGCAGTGTATGGTCCTTATTACTGATTGTACAGTTTGGTGTGTTTCAAATAGTTGTTTCTTCACCAAAAATGCTGTTTATTACAAAAAAGTCTGCCAAGCCTGTAATAAACTGTTGCCCAGTTGCCCAGATATGACTACTAAATGGAGCTAGACTATGAGGCTTGCATTTAGATGCGATCAAACAAGCTCATCACGCTGCCCCCCTTCTTGTAGCAGAGGTCTAGGGTTAAAGTGTGCTTAGAGCTGGAGGTGGTGATAAGCTTGTGTTCCTGCCTGCCATGTACCCCCATCCCCTGTCCTGCATGTCCTGTAAGGTAACTGCAGAAAAGTGGATCTTGAAATACTGGTATTTTTGTAGTTGATACGTGGAGAACTCTGGGAGTAATACAATAGCCGCAGTTACAGTGACACAAAACTTTCATTGTTAGCATCTTGAAAAGATTATGCTGGAAATTGGTTAGCTTTAGTCATGTTTTTATAACTTGTTATTTAATTTTAATATTTTCTTGCTTGACTTTGAAATTCGAAATACCTGATTGAGTCTCTTCTAATCAAATGCTGTGAGTATAAAACTTCACAAATAATAAGATTTTTCAGCAACTATTTGTGAGGTTGCTCAAAACTTATGATGATTCTGGTAAACAAAGAATTAGGTTTGCTTTACAGTATATTACTATTTTTTATGAACAGTATTGCTTTCCTGTTAGAAAATACCGTATTTGTTTATATGCTTGTCTCAATTTTTATTTTATTTTAATATTAAATTAACATTTTTCTTTTCTTCCCAGAGGATGCTAAGCAAGTTTTTGGCCAGACGACAATTCATCAGCACATTCCTTTTAACTGGAATTCAGAGTTCGTACAGCTGCATTTTGGAAAGGATAGAAAAAGACACTTAACATATGCGGAGTTCACCCAGTTTTTACTGGTGGGTCTAATACACTACAGTTTGTCAAGAGTAATAAGAAGGATACAAGAGTCAAAGTATTTGCAAACTTGCCAAATGCCACGCTGGTAGGAAAGTTGAAAGACCAAGTGTAGGCTTTCACAATCACAGTGGTGGACTTCAGGAGTGATAAATAGGATAAGCTTGTGGTAAAATTGCCAATTCAGACAAGATGGTTGGTTTGGTTTGGTTTTTTTTTTCCTTTTCTTTTGTATTTTGCACCTGTGGGCAGGAGGCGATCTTTTCTACACTGTTGTATAGACAGAGATGTGAAATTAAAAACCTAGAACTCTTAAGTCTGAAAATCTCCTGTATCTTTAAATCCCCGAGTAAAAGAATGTTAAATACCAGTATTGAAGGTTTTGGACTCAGTTGCCAGCCTGATATTAAGAATTACTTCTGTCTGTAAACAGGGTGTCTACCAAAACTGTTTAATTCAGTGTTGCTGTCCATTAAAGATGTTTTGCTGCAAGCCCTTTCCACACTCTTCTTTACTTCTGACCTTCTTTGAATTAAGAGTATCTCAGATAGGGAAATGCTATTTAGCTTTGCTTGTGGTAGGTGGAGAATAAAATACTGTCTTCCTTTTTCAAGGAATTCTTGGCTATTCATACTTTAGGGTACTTTGTTACAGAAAGTAAAATATTGTGCTAATAGAAAAATAAACAGTTTATATTTCAGCAGTATTGTCAAAAATAGTCTTCGGTATGAGAAATGATACTTGAAGTGGTGAAACACGTCAGTTTCTTACTTGTATTCCTCCTGATTACTTAATGCCTGTATTAGTATTTACACTAGAGAGTTTTAAAATGGGAACCTGCTTCAAGACCGCAAGGTTTCTTTTTACGTGTTTACACAAGTATGTTAGTTCACAGTAGGAGGTGGTATCATTTTGATGAGGAATAATTAAGATAATGCTATTGAGACAAATGTTTCAAATTGACTTTGTAGAACAGAGCCTAATTAACTTTGTATGAAGAGGACGTCAGGTATCACATGATTAAATCATATTCCTTTAGATTTTGTATTGACTATTGTGACTTCTAAGTAGCTAAGACATAGAGCAGTTCCCTGACAGAACAGTGAACCGGAACCGCTTTTGGATAATAAAGCAAGTATGTTAGTTGATTAGGAAAAAATGCCTCTGGCCACATGTTTTGATGTTCCAGTTCCACCTTCAGCTACAGAATAAGCCCTGCATATGTATCCTGAGTTCAGTGGATTAAAATCACAGTATTAACAGAGTACCAGTCCTGTTTGCCTCATGGATCTGTTCAGAGGGAAACCTGGGGAGAAGAAAAAAAAAAAAGAAAAGAAAAAAAAGTGTGTGGAGGGAGCAGTGAGAGGGGTTAGAGCCACAGACCTCAGAGAGCCTGTAGCTTCATGGCTGGGCATTTGGAAGATTTGAGTTCTTTCTGTGTGTCCTTGGGTTCTTTCGTGGTTTTTCTTTGAATTAGGAAAAGCAAGAGCTGAGGCAGGAATTTTCTAAGTCTGGAGGTGAGTCCTAACTACTAGGTTTTTTCATTGTCTGGATGGTGTTCTTTCCTTGTCTGATAGGACTTTTCTGGAATGTGATCATATTCTGGGGAGAATTGCGTTTGGTTTTGGTGTGTCTTGCCCCTGCTTTTTTTTTTTTTCCTTTTTAATCAGCTCCACTGTAAAAGTCACTCTTAGCTAGTTGCAGTTCAGACTCAGGTTGCATTGGAATATGTCAGTGGTCCTTCTGAGACAGACAGTCCTTTTGGTGATGATCCATATAGGACAGAAACACGAAGGAAGAACATAAACCTGGAGAATAAGGATGACAGTTCTGAGTGCTCTCTAGAGAGGTGAGATGCATTCAGGAAAAGTTCTAAGGCTGCTGCTGAGGATGTTCTCAACACTTGTGGAGGAAGCAAGGACTTTCAATTAGATTAATTGTCCTAAGACTCTGCTGAAGCTGTCTGCTATCAGTACAGCCTGTTAGGGTGCTTAGTCAGTCACAGTAATTGGGTACATCTGTTTACCCACTTTCTAGAACTGTAAATCTTTGAATTATGTACGTTTCCCTGCTGATTCTTGCCTTGCAGCATTGTATTATAGATACTGAAGTTTGGGTACGGAAATTACTCTCAGCACAAATTGGAGAGTTAATGTTCACAGGCATAGAAATCTTCTTTAAGCTCTGTAACATTTGCACTCAGCCTTTCTTTCTGACATTCTGCCTGTGCATGAGTCAATCTCCTTGGTCTGATGTCTAGACCTTGGACCTTAGACAGCAGGAGACCACAGTGGATACCAAATTACCTTTCTGCATTCCTGATGTGTGAATGCTCTGTACATTTCACTTAACATGGACCAGATGGTTCTGTAAGGCACTTCAGGTACTGCTTTGTAACTACAATGATACTTGCAATTTTTAATGAAGTAATCCAACCAGATTCAAATTCGTTCACATTAGTTCCTCTTATGCCACGTAAAGTTGTTACATATTCATTACCTGTCGCAGCATTTGCACTAAACATCACTCCTGGCAAAGCTGAAGGTACATGGAAAGTAACATTAGTATATTTTATCCTTGCATAGGATGGATCTCTTCTGGCTTTAAATTAGAAGAGTTTATATGGGATTCTGAATATTTATATCCTGCCGGCACTTTTTTTGTCTACAGTACCAGAGGTCCCCAGAAGTATAGCCTCCAAACTGCTTGGCTTTAATACAGTTAACAATCTGTTTGTCTCAGCCCAGAGCTCAGGGTGTGTTATTTCACCCTGCTTCTCATTTTGCTAGCTTAAAATTGGCTCGTATACCTCTACTGTATATCCATCTTGTCTGTATCTGTTTGGATATGGTCGTGTTCCATCATCATTTAAGTGGCAAGTCTGCTTCACAAAGAGCAGCACTGGCCCCTTTCTCAGCATGTAAAATCTATTCCGCAGGATGGATTTTAATATATACTTATATGTGGGCCTGGTAAATCCATTTCCACATTGTCTGGGAATTTATTTGTGCCCAGCATATTAGTGGATGAAGTAGTACTCTTTATAATTGAACCCTGGGATCTACTCCGGTGGAAAGGATTGTGCTGTATCTGATGACTTGTAGATCCATTGGGATGGAACCCAAACATAAATTTCTGTCTAAGTGGAAAGTAAAGAGGCTTTTAATGAGCTGTAAGTGAAAGCTGAGGTAAAATCTCTACATAGGAAGTAATTTAATGAAAATTCTGATGCCAGCATGCCTGCCATGATGTGCAAATTAATTTTTCAGAAAATCTTATGCTACCTGGGGGAATTCTGGACTTCCAGCATGGAGGGAGAAGCTTGTTTTCTAAGTATATGTAAGTTTGCAGAAAGTCTAGTTGGAGAAGATTCTTCAAGATGTGTAATTTGTATTTCAAAACAACAAGGATTGTATTTCTTTAAAACTTAATCTGTCTAGGCAAACTATACTGGAATTAAACAGGTGAAATAATTATTTCAAGTCAGTTTCTCTAAACACTTTAACTTTGCTTTATTTTTTTTCATCTTATTTCTAAGGTGATTTTTTTTTTTAATACTAGCTGCATATATACAACATAGACAATGTAACAAACATCTCATAAAGATTTCCCTGATCAATTGATTGTAGCTACTGAGCCTCATTTTGAATGTCATTTGTCATGCTGTGAGATGTCTCAACTCTCAGGCTTGGAGACTGAGCGGACAGGTAGCTTTTCTTTTGGGTTAAACACTTTAAGGAGTTTATTGCATTGCTATGCAATGTACAGTGATTAGAGAAGTGACATCTGTCTGGCTTTTTTTTGTGACAGAGTTATAGGTGAAATTCAGCTTTGAGACTTAAGTGTGTTACGATGTAATGGTCTACATGATCTTGTATGCCACGTCACTGCCATCATCATGGTTTGGGAATGACATGTGGCTGAAGGTCCCTTTGCTTTTTGTCTGCTCAGTACAACTGGATGCTGTGTAGCATAGTTCAATTTAACCGTACCCTAAAAAACCCCTGTCTTTCTGAGAAGGTGGGATGAATCTTCTCTATTTGCAGTATGCTTAAATGATTTCATTTCTGAACTAAGGAGGAGGTGTGAATAGGGAGCTCCAGAATACCGACATCATCCTATTCAGAGTTTTGTCTTGCTGTCTACAACTAAGTGGCTCTTTCCTAGCTGACAAGAACATGGGCAAATGGTAGCCCTGAGTCTTTGACAGCGTGTTTAACAAAGTGGAGTAATTCTTCTCTCTAGTGGGTTCCACAGGTACTCAGAAGATTGAAAGGAATCATGTTAGCAAGACGAGGATGAGGTGTTTTGGCTTGTGCTCAACTATAGTACTAACAGTTTTCTTGCAGTTTGCTGGGTGATGACATGCAACATGCATTTACCTTATCTCTCTGGAACATGAGCCCCACTTTGCTTCTGCGGCTCAGACATCACTGTCAGCCAAGGTCCCACGAATGATGTATGTACCTCCAGACTTGCTGACAGTAGTATATGGATGGTAACAGATTGGACTTATGCAAGTGGCGTCCAGGTTTATTACTGCATTTTAGTCCTGGATTCTGCCAGCATAACAGTGCCAGCAATTTCAGTGATTAAAACAAATTGAGTGAGAGAAGGAGAGAGCAGCATTCACAGTTTTCCCACATAATTCTTCTGCTAAATTAAAGTTATTTTTTCTTTGGTGATGCTGCCACTTAATGACAAACATTTTTGTTCATTTGTTCGTACGTTTCCACCTGCCAGGTGGTGAGTATTTAGGGAAGATTTATTAGAATCTTACAGAATTAGAAGAAGTGTTACATGTAACTCCTCTTCAGAGCTCTCTGCCTCCCAAGTAGCTTCCTGCCTCAAGCTGAAGTTTTTTTGTGTTCTGGTGCACCTCCCACCATAAACCTCCTAGAATTGCTTGCTTCCAAATTTCTATTGAAATTATAGTCACAATTGGAGTGAAGCAAGAGCTTACATGGCTGCATCCAACCAGAGCGAATATTACTTCTGAATTTTAACACCTCCACATAGGGGGCTGTAATGTAAAGGAAACGTGACAGAACTGAAATTGTAACACTTCAAATTATACCCTCCACAAGTGTTTCTCATCAAATGCAGAGATTTCTGAATAATTCTCTGAGTGAAATGCAATGTTGAAATGTTGATCAGTCCTTCTTCCTTCCAGTGCCCACCCCCCCTTTTTTTTTTCATAATATCTTTCAGGTCAGGGTACAGTATTTTAATTAGAAGTTAGGACTAGAATTTGAGAGGTGAGGAGGCTGAAATGAAAAGCATGGTTTGAGTGGCAGCATGCATCAGTGGCCGTGGCATGGGCTGAATGAGCAGAAGGAGGGATGAGGAGGGATGGCAGCTGCAGGCCCCCGTCAGGTCTGATCGTACACTGGCTGAATTTGCCTTTTGCCCATTACACTTTTGCCCTTGAATGCTGCTGTGAGATAAATATCAACTTACAGGAGATCATACTCGCCATGAATGCATCATGCTGGTTATTCTTGACGAGCCTGAGTCTTGGCTTAATATGACTTTTAAGGCGTGTATTTATATTTGCAAATATAATGGAAGTAGTAGGATAGTATTATGGTCCACTGCAAGACTTGCTTAGTATTGCTGACATACTTTTGCTCTGATTCCATTTTCTGAATAACTGATTATGGAAGGTACACTTAAAATATCCAATGAAAATTAGATTATGTGTGATTGTGTTTTGTTAAGTATGAGATATTTTGTAGGATTGCATTATATAAAATTAACTATTAAGGTGATGATTTTCAACCTAACTTTTTTTTATTTTTCCATATGTTTTTAGGAGATACAGTTAGAACATGCAAAACAAGCTTTTGTGCAGAGAGACAATACTCAGGCTGGAAGAGTCACAGCTATGGACTTCAGGGACATTATGGTCACCATCCGGCCACACATGCTGACACCATTTGTAGAAGAATGTCTAGTAGCTGTGAGTAGTTCTGGTATCCTAGTGGGGAAAGACCTGAGATACAGATGTGAGATTCCTTTTTTATGTACCTTGACCACTGTATGTGGCACATACTTCAGCTTATGGATGAATGTTTTTAAGTTTAGCAGTTAATATCTACAGTTAAAAGTTAAGCCTTGTTGCAGAATATGTATCCTCAATGTTCCCAGTCTCCTGTGACAAAAGACAAAATGTAATGTCAGTTCTAAGCTCCTGAGTGTAATTTCCAAGCACCTGGGACAGTGTATCAACTGGAACATCACCCAAAGACTGTATAGTAACTGGTAATTGTTATGCTTGAGTGTGCACTTTTTTTTTTTTTTTAATTTAAAGCAAAGAAACCTAATTAAGTATTACAATTCTGCAATCTCACTGAAGAAATAAAAAAGATACTTTTTGTTTTGACCAGAGTTTTTAATCTTGGGAATCTGTAGCAGCACTTCCAAGTAATCCAAAGTCTGGCCATATCCAGGTTTAAAGAAATCTGTTCTGCTTTGACTTGCAAGGGAGAATTCTGGGGAGAGGTGTGAAGTGATGAGGACTGCAAATGCTGGGTGGAGTATTGAAAGAAGCATACAGCAAAAAGCGTAGCTAGAAGTCTGACTTAAGGACTGACAATAAAATCTAATACTTGCTTCACTGATTCTCTCCCCAGTCTTGTTATCAGTATTCCTGGGTGTTATATTCTATCATAAAACATAAAGTTTTTCATTCTTCCTCAAGGTCAATTAAATTTTGTCAGGTTTATGCATTGTTTTCTGAAATTTGTTTCATTACTGATCTTTAAGCAGGGAATCAATCCAATAATTTTTCTCTGTGCAGACCTAGCACCAGTTTAAAATACAGGTTTAAGCTCAGTTCTCATATGAGAACCTTATTGTTCCCATTTTGTTTGACTGCCTGATATAAGCCTGAGAGCTTACTGCTGTTTTTCCATGACTTGAAATGCCTGTGAATTAAAATGTTTCAGTTGACCTTTTTCAGAATATGTTTTGATTTTGTTGAAATTTTCTGTATAGTAATATACTTTACATGTAGAAGTAGATTTCCTCATTACTAGAAATAAGCCAACTTATGAAACATTTCCAACTGAAGCAGCACTGAAACTTGAACTTCGTAAATTACTACTGGTTATGTTGTTATAATCCTGCATATGTATTTGTTTAGGTTTGTAGGGTGGGGAGAGTTTTACATTCTGTTCATGATTAGTTTCAGTAACATAAGAATCCTTTGGTTTTCTTTATTTTGTTGTTTTTTATAAAAGCAAGCCTGTGCTACTGTCGCTCTTATAAAATAGCTTTGTTTGAAAACCTATATTTCAAGATTTTTCTTAGTCTTGTAACAGTCTCCATTCTCTTTTCTTCTTTTACTGTCTCTACTCTAGGCTGCTGGAGGTACCACTTCCCATCAGGTCAGCTTTTCCTATTTTAATGGATTTAATTCTCTCCTTAACAACATGGAGCTCATTAGAAAGATCTACAGTACTCTGGCTGGAAATAGAAAAGATGTGGAAGTCACTAAAGGTTGGTAGAAATGTTTGCAGTCTGGAAGTTTCCTTGGGTGTTCGGTTGGGGCGAGTGGAGGGAAAGACCTCATCTGTATGCTTTTAAATCGATGGGAGAGGGAGAAAACCTGCCTTGTTAGCATTCCGTGGTATGCCACTCAGTCTTGTATGCTCCTGCTGGAATCCACCCTCCGGGTTTTTAATTTTGTTTCAATCAGAAAAAGGTCCTAGTAAACTGATGGTGGGGGCAGGGTGAGAAAAGTATGTAAAGATATTTAAAAGTTTAGAAAACTTCCTAGGACTCCTGCCAAATTGGCAGCCTATTAAATTGACCTTCAAGGGTAGTTTAAGAATTCCATAAACTTGTATCGGCGGCAGTGTAAGCTGATCTACAAGCTTGGAACAAGATGTTATCTGCTATATCTAACCACTTTTATAGAGAATTCCCTGTGCAACGCTGAAGTTTCATTAATGTGGCCTACTGGGACTATGCATGAAAAGGTCCAAATCTCTTGACTCCTGGGGTTTTTTTCTGTTTGCTTTTTATTTGATTTTTTTTCACTGTGACCTGCAACTGATTGATACCGTATGTCAAATATCCTAAATCCTGGTGATAGCACTAGGCTTTATGACCAGAGAGTTGTACTTATTTGCATAAAGGATAGAACATTTAAAACATATATTTATGTAGTGGTAGGAACACTTTTGTGGTGGGTCACTTTTATTCCCCTTCTCCCTCTGCCATCAGAATCTTTTACTTAATACTGAAATATAAAGCAACTCTGGGGTGCTCTGGATTATTTGTTCTGGTTTGATTAGTTTTTCTTTTCTGTATTTTTATTCTGTTGCAGAGGAGTTTGTTCTGGCAGCTCAGAAATTTGGTCAGGTTACACCCATGGAAGTTGACATCTTGTTTCAGTTAGCAGATCTGTATGAGCCACGGGGGTAAGTGGAGAATTACCTATCCTCATCTTTTTCCTTTCCTCCTCTCTTCTTCTTGGAGGGAGTGGGAGGTGGTGCTGGGGAACGGGAGTGTAGTACAGTGGCCACATGCAGGTAACTTCTTGCAATCTAAAAACCCATCTCTAAGCAAACTCTAAGCTGAATTAATTTCCTCAGGCGCATGACATTAGCTGATATTGAAAGAATTGCTCCTCTGGAGGAAGGGACTTTGCCCTACAACCTGGCTGAGGCTCAGAGGCAGGTAAGAACAGAAACCAGTATGATGCTATTATCTGTTGCCAGTGTCAGGTAGGTAGATAGCCAAGCTTCTTCTGTGATGTCAGCTAAATTGTTTTTTCTTTCGTGTTCTGTAGTATTTGTGAGGAATACTTTCTTGTCAGCGTTTATTTTTAACTTGTGTCATGTCCTTTCCATCTCTTCTTTGTGCCCCTTTCTCTTGGGCTGCATTTTTACAGGTAAAATGTAATTTACTTTGGAAACGTAAAATGTGTGTAAGTGTCATCCAGCCATTCAGTAAATATTAGGTGTATACCTAATTAAGGTGTTTGTTTTGCGATTCTGTTGCTCTCTCCTTTTTATTGAGGGAAGAAGACTTCCTGCCTCAAAGGTGGTCGGTAAATTCAACATCTAGCCTATTAAATGACAGCCCTTGTCCTCAACACAGATACATGTTCCTGGCTCAGAGTATTCTCTGCTTTGCCTTACGCTTTGCTGAGTATCGAAATCGGAGAGATTATGCTTAGTCTACCATCACAGTTTCAGTAAAAGCCTTATTATTCTCTGCATTTCCAAAACCTAAAAGATACTGGCTTTTGATGGTATAACACCAAATGAGCTTTTGTTGTGTTTGAGGCAAAAAGAAATAGGACTGTTCTTTGAATGTCAAACCTGTTGATCTTTTAGTTTTTGTATTATTTTAGCAAATTTTACATTTCATTGAAAATTCATATTCATTGACACAAGTTTCTATACAGATAGATTTAAAACTAACTCTGTTTCTCTCTTTCTGTGACTATTTTAAGGCAGCCTTAACTTTATGTCTTGTGAGACTAAGGGGGTTTTTTGTTGGTTTTTTTTTTCCTGCTCTGGGTCTACACGGAGACGCCAGTTTGACCACAATGAGTTGATGCAGGCTACATTTTTAGGACTATCAGGCCATAAGCCAGGCCTCTGTGTGTGTGTGTACACATGTGTCTCTTTTGCTTCTCTTTCTTCTCCTCCTTCCTCCCCTACATCTGAACACCCCCATCACTGCTCCAAGACAGTACCTAGAGTGGCGGTTTTCTGTTTGTTTGAGCAGTAACTAAATATTGACTATGCTGGGATGGATTCAAGTGAGTTGGCTTCCAGAAGCTCACCAGCTATTCCTAGAAGACTCCTAAAGGCGTTAAAAGCATTTGCACTGGACCAACTATCAAGTAACCTAAGTTACAATAGGTGGCAGTAAAATGTAGCCAAAAATGCGGCACTAAAAGTAGCAGCTTCTTCAATTTTTCCTCTGGGGCCACTGTCTTCGCTAGTACGTTTTATGCCATTTTAAGAGGCTAGGACATATGAACCTGTTTAAACCTTACCATTTCTTCCGCATATCTGTCCTACTTTTTTGTTTTCCCATCTAATTCCTTTGTAATATCAGCTGCTTGATACTGAGACCAAAAAGATTTTTCAGCTGCATTGAGACGTTCAATTTATTTTCTGGGCAACTCCACCTACATTGGAATATTAGCTAAAACTTAAACACATTTTCAGGAAAAAAAATTCTATCTGTGGTTTTGTTTTCTTCTTTTTCTTGTAGTATCCTAAAAAAAAAAAAAAAGCCATTACAAAAAGTGATAGTAAGTATGGAAGGCTTAACAACCCTGCAGAGAGACTGTTTTCCTGATGGTTTTCTTTCATGACATAGCAATTTTAAATCTGGTGCACTTCTGAAACTTATTTTTTCTTGGGTTGAATATGGCCCTCATTGACTCTGAGCAAAATTAAGTTCTAAGTGATTTATGAATCCTTATTTTCCTTTAGCTCATATGTATAAGCAGTGCTTGAAAAGTTGTTTCAATAGCCTGAACTTCTCAGGTATACCTGGTTTTGGTGACAGTAGAAGGAAATTTCCAAATGGAGTTGCTTTTAGCTGTAAAAAATGAATGATTTAAGATGTAATACATGTGTCCTCATATGCACATTTAGACCACTGATTTTGGAGTTGAATAATTTTGTTGTAGTATCAGTCATTCTTTTCTTTGTTATCCCAATCTGAAGAGGCTACATTATATGGCACTTAGAAATCAGTGGAAGAGAAATAATAATTGAAAACAAAATCTCCAGTGTATTGTGGGATTTTTTCCAGGTATGTGTATAGTAATAATTGTCTGATTGTGAGATGTTCTTCCATGAAATACAATGTTCTGATTATTTTTCTTGTCTTTCTTTTTGTTTTAAATCCTGCCTTGACAGAAAGCTCCAGGCGATGTGTCTCGACCTATTCTTATCCAGATTGCAGAATCAGCGTACAGGTTTGCCCTTGGTTCAGTTGCTGGAGGTTAGTCATGGCTGAGCAAAAGACTGTCTTCACTGTTTGGGTTTTTTCTTCTTTTCTTCTGCCCTTCTTCCTCTTCTGCGTTTCATTTAAGTGTGGAAGACTTCTCAGTCTTTCTCTTTGAGCTGTGTCTAAGCAGTGATATGACTACATATCAAAGAGGAAGGGGTCATCTGATCTACAAGAGTTTGGGAATTTATGAGCCATTGGAGTTTGCAGGTCTTGTTGCTATTTAATTTGTCACCAAACCAGTCTCAGAAGAATCAGATTAATGATGAGGTAGGGCCAGGAAGTACTTTTGGTTAAAACTGTGGGAGGTAGTTTAATGTATCCAAAATACATCGTGGAGAAAAAAAAAGGTACCACTGATCCATGAGATGTAAATGTGGAAGATGACAGTTGCAGTCGAACACTGCAAATGCAAAATCATGTCTTCTTATAGCTTGATTTTTACTTGCAGCGGTTGGAGCCACTGCAGTCTACCCAATTGATTTGGTAAAAACTCGAATGCAAAACCAGCGCTCTACAGGCTCTTTTGTGGGAGAACTTATGTATAAAAACAGCTTTGATTGCTTCAAGAAAGTGCTACGTTATGAAGGTTTCTTTGGGCTTTATAGAGGTAAGTTTAAAAGGTGGTTTATACTAATGATAGATACTAATAAGAGTTCAGTGGGAGTCTGGACGTTTAAGCCTCTTGTTAAGACTTCAGTTTTGCCTGGCTTGTGCTTTTGCTTCTACTCCGTTATAGGTGAAGGATTTGCAAACTTCTTCATAAATGAAACCTCATTGTAACAACAACATTTTTCTAGAACCTCTCTCCTTTCCTTCCTTATCTGCAGTAGGGCAACAAATGTGATTTCCTACAGCAAAAAAAAGATACTATTAGCCAAGTTTTTGTTTCCTTAGTAGTCCTTAGTATCAAGGAAGTTTAGTCCTATTTGGTAATAAAGTAGATCATCTTTTGTTGGTTGGTTAGTTGGTGTGTGTGTTTGCTTGTTTAGGTTTGGGTTTTTTTATTATGATTTAAAATTTTTTCATTATTTCTTTATTTTAATTTTTCTCCCTTCAGTGTTGTTTCTTATTTTTCTTTCTATTTAAAAACATTAAAAAAAGAGAGGAAACTATGGTACCTTGTTATTAAACAGAAGTCTTTTTGCGATATCTTTTGTGATAAAAAGGTCTCTCTGAACCTTTTTGCTTTTTGTCCTGTCCTGGTTACGGCATCGATGATGTAGGTACAGGTGACACAGAAGTAGTCCTTAAGAGTCATGAACTACTTACTGCATGAGACTGTAATTCTTTTCTGTCACAGAGATAACGCAAATTATATTTCTGGTATCCCAGTTACTGAGATCTTATGCCCATCTGCCATATTCTTTGGGGAGGATTTGAAATTTGTGTTACTTATTTCATTTTTATCCAGCTTGCTTAGAAACTTTTGAAAATAAGAATATTATAATGACAGAAATTAATTGATAAAAGCAGTTGAGTCAGGAATGAAGAATGGTGGATTTGAATAAAATATTGTTACAATCTGGCAAAGCTATATGCACCTGAGAAAAAGTAATTGTTGATAAGACAACATGAAACAACATTAAAATAAAGTGGTGTGATACATGTGCACTCTTTAACATATGACCTGATTACTGTTGCCTGAGTTTGAAGCAATTTTTTTGAGTAGGCTGAATAATTTCATAAAGAGTATTGGCATGGTGTCTTTTCTTGTAAGGATTTATAGCAATGAGAATAGTTAAATGCACCAGTTATTTGATAAAGAACAAAATATATTCCCTGCAAATATATGTCTGCTTCTTCCAGGATCCTGAAAGAACAAAAATGCAGAATTCCACTAATGCCTGCTTTTGTCTTATTGAAACTCTGAAGCATGGTGATTTTTTTACCTGGAAAAAAATAGAAAAAAAACCCTCAGAAATGTCATAAATACCTATTCTTATCTCCGTTTTTGTTTTGTTTTGTTTTGTTTTGGGTTGTGTTTTTGGAGTGATTTTTTCATTGCCAAGTTTGGAGAACCTTAGGAACCTTCATCAGTCTATCTTCTCCTTCTGTTCCCCATCCCTTTTTCAGTCCCCTGAGGAGTACGGAATAGTGAAATCTTGGGCAGTTTGGTGGAGCTAAATTTCTAAACCCAGGGCAATAATCTAATTTCTGGATTATATAGTAGAAATCATGTGATGGCAAAGAACACCATCATTTCAGAGGCAAATTGAGACCTGTATTTCTACAGATTCTCTACTTCAAGGGCACCCTGATTTAACTTGTCTTTTTAAAGAGTCAAATAGAGAAAACTCCTTAAAAATGCAGAGCTTCCTCTGTGCAGTTCTGTACATTTTGGACTGTTGCTTGCTTTCTAAGGAGGTGATACTGGGGAAAGTTGAGCAGCTGAGTGCAGAATGAAGGTTTCCAGTTAAGCTTGAGAGGAAAAGAACATTTGAACAAAACATTTTATAAATTAGTATATTGACCTGATACATGGATCCAGTAAACTTATAGCAAGAACCATCTCATTCTAGCCTTAAATACTATGCTAGGTAAGACAAACTGCAGAGTCCATTACTTCTTGCTACTCACCAGTAACTGGTATGCTTTCTTACACTGTGGTGCATTCAAAGCTAAGTAAATGTGAGGTTTTTTCTCCACTGCAGGAAGAGAGTAGTCATTGATAAGATTTCTCCTACTTAGTTGAATAATGATGCAAAACCTTTAAAAAAAAAAGTTATAGTAGGTCTCTTTGTGATGACACACTGCAAGAGAACGAGCAGGAATTATATCAGAGCTCAGCCATTTCAGATGATATTTTATATACAAGGCACATATTTCCATCCAGTGAAGTGAACTGATTTTTCTTTTTTTTATATCATTATTTTACTCTAAACTCAAAAAAAGGAAAGCTACTGTGTTCTAAACCACCATCTCAGATAAGGATAAATTACACCATCTTGTGGATATAAAGAGAGCACTAAATTTTGTTTAATGTCACTTTGGTTCTAAGGATAATCAGGGTTTCCACTGAGAAGATACTTTTATTTTTTAAAGAACCAAAACATGATATAGAACTCTGTAGAAACTTTATAATATGCATTATTTGAATGCTGTTTAGTTAGATTCAGTTTTTTAAGACTGTACATGTAAGATGAAAAATTTATCTATCTCTTTCTCAGCATGGCTGAGAAGAATACTCATCTCATATACCTATAACTTACTGTTGCATCTACATTTTTACCTAAAATACATGCTTAGAAACTTACAGGTATTTATATATATCCAAAAGAAGAAAATCTTAGAAGCTGTGATTTGTCAGTGTCTCTTCCAGCTGATGAGGCCACCTACGTTTCTTAATATTTTAATCAGAAGTCCACCTGATGAGTCACAGAATGCTTCACGGTCTTTAACAGTGCGTCTAGTAGAGATTATTTCAGCTATACTTGATGGAAATTTTATGGGGAATTTAAGTACCAGAGATAAAATGTAGCTCATGAAAATGTTCAGCAGCCACTCTGTTAATGCTGCTTCTCACAGAGGATGAAAAAGACAGGAAATGCTGCAGAAGATGCTGTCATCTGTAATCATTAAATATTAAGTAACGTCTTAGGTTGATTTCTTCTGATGGTGCTTCTAGCACTGCAGTGACTCCAGATGCCATCTAATTTTAGATTTTGATCATTCATTCATCATCCAACTTCATTATTAGTGATGGACTTCCATGCAAGAGTCCCATACAAGACCATGGCAGAAACTTTCCTCCAGAAGTATGCAGTGAAGTGCCATTTCTGTAGAATGGAAGTACCAACCTACTCCTACCCAAAGTTCTGTCAAAGCACAAAATCATCAGGAAATACCCCATTTCCCATCTGAGGGAGCTGTACTTGAACGGCAGCGGGTGATTAATTATCCAATTTGTGAATCTTGTAATATAAAAATTGGGTGGTATTCTGTCACCACCTTTCTATCTATCAGGTGTCCAAATGTTTTCAAATATTTTACCTTAGACCAAGCAACAACTGCTTCAGCTAGTGAAGGGAAAATTGCATCCATTGTCTGTTGCGCAGTGCGAAACTCATGTTTCATTGTTAGAGGTCTGAAAAAAATACTTCAGCCAAATAAGACTGCCTCCTTTTTTTTTTTTAAACTTGATGCCATCACCATAGCTGCGCTGGATGAGCTCTTGCATGTACTTTTGCAATGTATTTAGGCCGCTTTCAGAAAGTAAATTGTATGATACCACAACCTGACTGCAGCTCTTGGTGTTCTCACATATACCTTCACCTTCTTAGAGTCCTACTATGACAGTGTGTCAAATCTGAAGTGGTACACCATAACTGCTACTAAAAAGCCTTGGATATATAAAAATGGGCCAAATAACATGTTTGGTTTGTACTACACTAGCAGGATACCTATGTTCAGAATGTTACTCTCTGATGTTAGAAGAGGCATACATTTTTAAGACAGTGTCAGACATTCCTAAGCCTGTCCTACATCTATGTATGTGTCATAGTGCAGATCTGTTAATGCATAGTAATGCTGAAAAACTCCCAGCATGTCAGGATAACCACAACAGAAAAATTACATTTTCATATGTGTCCCTTGATATGCTTGCTTTCTTCCACGCTTATCATCTTGAATAAGGACAATAAGTAGGATTGCAGCCCTGCACTTCAGGGGGGCTAACCACGTCCTCCTCACAGACCTACTTGGAGGAATCCCATGGGCAAGTACTCTAGAAGGTAGGGAGGCCAAAGAGGGCTGGTTAGTATTCAAGCATCATTTCTTCCAAGCTCAGGATTGGTGCATTCATTTGAGTAAATAATCAAGTAAAGGAGGCAGGAGACCTGCATGGATGAGCAGGGAGCTGCTGGAAGAACTCTCATGGAAGAAAGAAGTTCACAGTATGTGGAAAAAGGGATTGGTCACTTGGGAGGAATATAGGAACATTGTCAGTGTATGTAGGGATGCAAGAAGGAAGGCCAAGGTCCTCTTGGAATTAAATCTGGCAAAGGAAGTAACAGACAAGAAGAAAGGCTTCTTCAAGTACGTCAGTAGCAAAAGAAAGTGTAGGGAAAATGTGGGCCTGCTGTTGAATGAGGGGGGTGCTCTGGTGACGGAGGACACAGGGAAGGCAGAATTACTGAATTCCTTCTTTGCTTCAGTCTTTACCACTAAGACCTTGGGAATCCCAGTCCCTGGAGGTTCATGAGAAAGTCTGGAGGAAGGAAGACTCCACTGGTTGATGACGATCAGATTAGAGACCATTTAGGCAAATTGGTCACCCACAGATCTGTGGGCCCCAATGGGATGCACCCACGAGTGCTGAGGAAGCTGGCTGATATTTTTGCTATGCTACTCTCCATCATTTTTGAAAGATCATGGAGAATGGGAGAGGTGTCTGAAGACTGGAGGAAAGTCAATGTCACTTCAGCCTTCAAAAAGAGCAAGAAGGAGCACCTGGGAAATTACAGGCCAGTGAGCCTCACCTTCATCCCTGGAGAGGTGATGGAACCACTCATTCTGGAGGTCATCTCTAAGCACATGGAGGAAAAGACGGTTATCAGGAATGGTCAACATGGATTCATCAAGCAGAAATTATGCTTGACCGATCTGATAACCTTCTATGATGCCATGACTTGCTGAGTAGATGAAGGTAGAGCAGTGGATGTTGTCCACCTTGACTTCAGCAAGGCTTTTCACACTGTCTCCCATAACATCCTCATAGGTAAGCTCAGGTGGTGTGGATTAGACAAGTGGACTGTGAAATGGATTGAGAACTGGCCGAATGACAGAACTCAGAGGGTTGTGATCAGCAACACAGAGTCTAGTTGGAGGCCTGCAGCTAGTGGTCTTCCCCAGGGGTCAGTACTGGGTCCAGTCTTGTTCAAGATACTCATCAGTGACCCAGATGAAGGGAGGGAGCAAGATTGCTGGTGATACAAAACTGGGAGGAGTGGATGACACACCAGAAGGCTGTGCTGCCATCCAGCGAGATCTGGACAGGCTGTAGAGTTGGGCAGAGAGGAGCCTAATGAAGTTTAGCAAGGGCACGTGTAGAGTTCTGCACCTGGGGAGCTATAACCCTATGAACCAATACAGGTTAGAGGCAGAACTGCTAGAAAGCACCACAGAGAAGGGCCTGAGAGTTGTGGTGGACAATGTGACCATGAGCCAGCAGTGTGCTCTTGTGGACAAGAAGGCCAATGGTATCTTGGAGTGCATTAAGAATAGTGTGGCCAGCAGGTCAAGGGAGGTTCTCCTTCCCCTCTGCTCTGCCCTATTGAGGCCATATCTGCAGTACTACGACCTGTTCTGGGCTCCCTAGTTCAAGAGAGACAGGGAACTGCTGGAGAGAGTCCCTTTAAGGCCCACAGAGATGATTAGGGGGCTGAAGCATCTCTTTTACAAGGAAAGGCTGAGAGACCTGGGTCTGTTTTGTCTGGAGAGGAGAAGACTAAGAGGGTATCTTACCAATATTTATAAATATATAAAGGGCGGGTGTCAAGACGATGGGGCGAGTCTCTTTTTAGTGGTCCCAGTGATAGGACAAGGTGCAGTGGTCACAAACTGGAGCATAGGAAGTTCCATTTGAACATGAGGAAAAAGTTCTTTACTTGTGAGAGTGACAGCCCCAGAACAGCCTGTCCAGAGAGGTTGTGGAGCCTCCTTCTCTGGAGACTCAAAACCCGCCTGGACGTGATCCTGTGCAGCCTGCTCTTGGTGAACTTGCTTTGGCAGGGTGGCCGCAATAGATGATCTCCAGAGGTCCCTTCCAACCCCTACCCCTCTTTGATTCTGTGATTTTTATCATGTCCACAAAGCTTTCAGCAGTATTTCAGGGCTTCCATCAAAATGATAAAGAGAATTTATTTTTGATGGTCATAACATATAGAATGCACAGGTACCACTTACAGATAGCTTTATTACCTAGGTATGAGAGCAAATGAAGAGTCCCTCTACCTTCCTGTGCTTCTGGAGACAGCAGGCCTAACTGGTATCTGCCAAAGTTATAAACTGTACTATTAAAGCTCATGCTGCCTTTTTTAGAATACTTTATGCTCTCCTGCAGTGGACATGCACAGCATTGGCTGTAGTGAAACTTACAAAGCACTGTTACACTATAAAATGGTGTGTGATGTAGAGAGAGAAAAAGAGAAAAATGCTGTATGGTTTTGGTTGTTCACTTAGGTTTTTTGGTTTTGTTTGTTTATTTTTGTTTCGGTTTTTGTTTGTAGGGTTTTTGTTTGTTTTGGTTATTGTTTTGTTTAGTAACTTCTACCTATTCTATTTTTCTCTTCTACACTGAAGTTTTAGGGAAGGTTTTGTATCATAACAATCCCATTCAGGTTTGAATTCAAGAGGAATGGACCAGATTGGAAGAAAATAACTTGTGCCAAGACAAGTTTTCCCGCGATATTACAGTCTTAGGAGCTGAAAAATAGTTCGAGAGGCCATCTTCAGCTCAGCATAGTAAACCAGCATTTAATTTTTCCTGCTTATGTTCCTTCCAAAACTGGAGGTTCATACAGATCTCCAACTGGACTATTTTTATAATTTTATATCCTGATACTTTAGAATGTCTTTTTCTGTAATTTATTTGATACAGTATAACTTCAAAGTCATAGCTTAGGTGTAGTGATATATGTATATGTGATTTCAAAGGAGGTCTGCACCAGGAACTCTAGCCAGGGTGATTTTCTCACATTTCTGGATGGTGTCCTAATTTCATTACGCTGATGAATGCTGGCAACACCATTCCAGCCCCGGGCTTCGTTGGTAAGCTTTGTGTGACTTTCTGTTGTGTTGTCCAAAAGTTTACAAAATAACAACTCTTCACTTCAAGCAAGTGAAGCCGGCAGTCAGAGATTCCCACTTCCAGTTCTGTAGCACATCACTTGTAACAAAATAAAATAGGAAATTCCACACCTGGGAAGAAAGCAGCATAAATTTCTTTAAGAAGTGGTGTATTAGCTGGGCAAAGAGCTCAAGAATGCAGTCATACATGTTTGAAAATGTTACATTATTTTGATCCCTATCCCCTTGGGTCCTGCTATCTAATGCCTTTGTTTTTGCCAGAAAAAGGTACTGCAGTAGTGATTTTTCAAGTGAACGCATCGTGTATCTCAGAAAATGAACTGGAAAGTCTTAATTTTTGTGTCGAGATGCAGAAAATAAGTGTTAGCTTAGGACAGAGTACTGAAACATAGGTGGCAAAGCCGTATTAGTGTTTAAGCATAAAGTGAGCTAAAATCATGGGTTTAAAAAAGCTAAAGAAACAAATACGTATAGGCAGTGGTAGCATGAAGTTTAGTCTCAAAATGGAATGTTTAATTATTCATTAAATATAATAACGTAAAATTGCTGTAAAAATTGCCTGTTTCTAGGTGCTGATCTCTACATATATTTGTTGATTTGTTTAGTTAATACCCAGTTACTCGATGCATTGAATTCTGTTTCCACGTTACAGGTCTGTTACCGCAGCTACTAGGAGTAGCACCAGAGAAGGCCATAAAACTTACTGTAAGTTTGCAAATGGATTCTTTTCATGTTTCTCCACGTTGTAAAGTCCATCTAATTACAGTTAGAGCCTTAACGATTTTTATCCTTAATGTATCAGCAACATGGTAGAGTGTAGTCCATCATTTTTGCTCGATACAGACTTAATCACAAAAAGCACATAGATACTGTTTATATCTGCCTTTGTGAACGTTACAAGTAGCATAAAATTGACATGTGTGTATATATATATATGTACATTTTAAGAATCTTCCTGGAAACATACTATTTAACTCACTCCAAAAATATAATAAGCTTGCTCAACGTGCTCAGCTCATCTGCTTGTTGTAAGTAGTGCAGGCCTTTGGTTTCACTTCTTCGCAGAAATAAATAATTATTTATTGGACTTGGAGAGGTTTTGGTTTTGTATCTCCATGCGGTTCCTGTATGTTTAATTCTGGCACAACAGGAGATAATATGAGCATGTAGTGAAGTGTTGGCAAGAAGGGAACTTGTTTCCATGCTTTTTTTTGTTTCCCCTAAACGTTTTACTTCTGTGATTTTGTTATTCCTTGAATGAATTTAAGGCACTGAAGAATTTCTTATTATAACCCAGTTGTAATGTATTTGTCATTCACTGATAAGCTAATATTCACCAAAGCTAGTAGTATGCATTTTGAAAAAAGAAAGGTACTTAATGCTATTAATTAAATTACTTTTGTGTTAAAACTTATTATTGAACTTTCTGATAGTAATCTGAAATGATAGTTAAATTTGTAAACATAGTGAGCATTTCTAAAATCTTAAATTATGTTATTATTAATTTTCAGGTAATTACTATTTAATTAGTGAATGTTATCTTTTTTCAGTAATAAATACTTGAATTATGCTGCAGATCTTTGTTAGAAAGTGAAACATAGCTTTACAGTATATCATATAAAATCTTAAGATTTGTTTGTTATCTGTTGGGTAGTAGCTTCATTCATCTATGTGCATTTTCAGTTGCAGAGAATTTGCAGCCGATGAGTGTTTTCTCCAGTCTTTTAATTTATCAGCTTTCATAAATGTTTGCTTTTTAAGGTTAATGATTTTGTGAGAGATAAGTTTATGGCTAAAGACGGCTCTGTCCCGCTGGCTGCAGAAATTCTTGCTGGTGGCTGTGTAAGTATCTTTAATCTCCTTCATATGAGATTGATGAAAATGCAGTGTGTAAGATTAACTGTGTGGACTAAGACTTCTGTTTAACCACAGATCCAGTTCAAAAGCAGACTCTACTAGAGCATCTCAACTCTTTCCTAGATAGGCCAGCCGTTCTTGATAAAAGGGTAAATGTTTCTGTGCATCGTGCCTTTTAACTGCACTGTATAATTCTCACAGCTTAGAGTTTGTTTCCTTAATAAAGAATGTGTCTTTATTCATGTTGGCTGTAGTTTATGGCCTGAAGAGGATTCATGCTAACCTTCCCAGAAGTTAATAATGAGTTACTGCTTTGTGGCACCCACTCTGCCACGTCACTTCTTCCCTGATGTGTTATTGCACCCACTAATTTTCACTTTTTGCAATGATACGGGCTTTTTGAAATGGCAAAAACTACTCATGCTTCTTTGAGTTCATTGCAGACGTAGGCTGTGTAATGTTAACTCAGTACATAATGCATTCCTGAGTGTAGGCTGTATTTAAAACCCACTAAGTTTTTAAGAGTGTTTTGCTTGCACAGAACAGTATCTTAATGATCAACTGACATATTACTGGGTAAATGATAATACTTCACGGTTTGGTCTAGTTCTGTCTGTTAATATTACGACTCACTTTATCTGGTATATTGATTTTGTTCAAGCAAATGTAAATACTTTAGCTAAAATGAATAGTTGTTCAAAGACCAGTGCACTTTACAGATAAAGAACACTGTTTATTTAAACCTGCTTTGATCACCGGGGCAGAGCAATGTTGGTATATTTTCAATCTATCTTTGTTTCTGCTGTCATAAGACAGATGAGGTCACATTTTCAAGCAGCTTCTACCTGTGTCGAAAACTATACTGAGCAACAACTTAAAAACAAATGCTTGTGTCTTAACCTCAGTAAGTGTGGAGGTTTGTGCTTTATGTGCTTGCAGAGAGCCCACTGCGATTATCTGATCCTGGGGGTGCAGTGGCTCGGTGGCGGTGCAGGCTGAGAAGCCCTGGCTTTCTGTAATTCTCAGGAGATGGGGCAGGATTTGGCTGCTGTCTCACTGCTCCTTCTGTTTGATCACTGACCTGTTGTAGACTGCCAGGTAGGATCCCCTTGTTCTGTAACTTTAGGAGCATTCAGGGGAGAAAAAAAGAAGGGGAGGGAGAGAAGAATGTGGGTCTCTAAAGCCCTAAATAAAAAGCGTGCTGTAAATGAAGGAAAAATGCAATAAAGTGCTTGCAGAGTAAAAAGTATTTGCCCCTTACGCTAATAAAACAACTTATGAACATAGCAGCCATAGAGAATTCAGCAAAATTTTCATTTAAATTGTCATTTGATCTAGAGTTTTTATTTTTACAGACTGCTGTGAATTTTTTAATGCAGTACAAAAAGCACTCTTTACAGAGGCCTGTCATTCATGAGAATTGTACAACAAGCTTTTTGCCAGGCGTTGATTGTAAACTAAGGATCTGCTTTAAGAGATAGGTGGTTTGAGATGTATTTTAAACTTGCTGTAGATGTTGGCTTTTGCTATTTGGTATTTAAAATATATATTAACAATGAGATGCTGCATAAAGTTGTAGCAGTGGACGTGCAGTGGCAGAATGCCTTGAGTTTTCTTTTAACTGGAATGCTTCACTTAAGGGCATAGTCTAGTGCCAGGTAGATAGGTTGAAACTTGTCTTTTCTGCAGGTGGTCTTTGGGATTTTTTTTGTAATTTTAAACCCAATTCAGACCAACAACAGATACTCTCATTACACGTGGTGCCTATTTTTTTGGAGCGAATTTTTCTCTCACAGTGTAAATATGTGCATAAAATACCGGATGCCAAAAGCAGGCTTTTTCCTATAGCGTTCAGTGTTGTACTGGCCTGACTCTTTGTCCTCATTTAGGCCAACAAAACCTGTGATTTCACTGTGGAAACAGCAAGGTTGCTGCTGAATGCTTTTGAAAATTTTCAGTCTTAGATTTTTACGTCATTTCACAGTGTAGTAATCGCTTATGTGGGAGGCAAGAAGACAGGAGTGCATGATGTGTTAAAGAGGAGCAGCCAACTAAGATGAATTTTATAAAAGATACCTGCTCTATCACCTTTCCACTTTCCACATCTGATTCTCAGCTGTGATTGTGTTACAAACCCAGATGTTAAATTTTCCTTCTTCGGTGCTTCCGTTTCCTTGGAGCATATTCGTTGCTTGTGCAAGGGCTGTGTGCTGGGATGGGTGCTAGATTTTAATGTTTTAAATACCAGCCCTGTGAGTGCAGTGTAGCATTAATACCTAAGAAAGGGAGGACCAAGCAGATACTTGGATGGTTTGGGTTGTTCAGTAACACAAAGGGCTTTGAAGGGGTCAGTATCACCTGAGTAGCTCCACTCTGCTGTTTGCCCAACCATTGCCAGGTGTTGACTTTTAAGTCCCCAAGGAGTTTGCTTTGCATCATAATTACTGAGAATTAGTACACATGGCTGACTTTTGCACTTGTAACTAAAGCTGATTGTTTCATTGAACAAGTCTTTTTCTGTTTTGTAAGCTGTTTTCTCTCCTAGAAAAGAAAAAAAGAAAAGCACTTAGTTCAGTTGCAGCCTGTTTCATAGTTTTTTATTATGTGAAGATGAAAGTGATAGGTTGGTTGTGATTGAAATTTTTTTTTTTTTGAGACGCCCAAGAATATAATTAAAAGTATAATCTTAGTATTTTTATACAGAATCAAGGAGGGTTGTTATATAAATTACTAACTCAAAATTTCCATCTCCTTTTTTTGTAAGAAATTTTCCTGGTGACTATGGTATTTGTTACCCATAAAAATATATGTAACTTCCAGATTTACACAATGCTTGACACTCACCATGAACTCAGGTCTCTGCTGTGCATTTAGGACTCTCATCACTCATGCAAATCCCATATAGTCCTTACCATTATTAGACTAATAAAAAGCTTCAGTTCCAAGACACAGTGTAATGATACTGCAGAGCTAGGATCTGCTGAGCATCTAAACCACAAAGCTGACTTGACCTCCTTGAATGAAAAAGTGCACAAATGTGCTAATGCTGTAACTTACCTTCAGGGATTCTTTAATAGAAGGATGATCTTGAGTAAACTGTAAGTGCAACTTGAGATCTTTTTTTTTTACAGAGGGAATACTCCTGAAGTTTCTGTAAGCTTTTTTTCGCAGTCTTTCAAATTTATTTTATACTTTACACAAAAAAATAATCACTAGTCATGCCGAGCTTAGCTGCCTGCCTCTTTTAAGCTTAATTCACTTAAAAGCTTTTGATGAAAGTAAACTGATATTTTGATACAGCACTGGTCATTATTCGTATTTTTTGAGCTATATTAACCAATTGCAAACTCTTGTTTGTAGAAGTGGCATAAGAATTATTTTGGGGTTAGAGGTCTTGACTTTAACACTAAGCTTTCAGGTCAGACAGTAATTTTGCTTAGATACTTAAATAAAGCAGTTCCATGTTTAACTGAAAAATTTACGTTGTGTGTCTGGAAGTAACTAGGAAAAAGAGATGCAAAGATGTGAAATAAAGAATGATTATGAAACATTTTAAATATTAAGAAAAAGAGAAGAAGTGTTATAGCATGCCTAAAAAAGAACTAGCTAGATAATACATTTTGCCTTGTCAGTGTATAGCAATACAATTATACAGGTAAATCAGAGGCTTAATTTTCAGCAAGAAAAGAGAAAAACATTTTGCTTTATTAACCTTTCCTTCTGCTCTCCCTCCTCTTTCCAAGCACAGACATTCTTTTCCTTCCCAGCTGCTCAGTGTGTGCTCACTATTAACCAGTTTAAATCATGTAGCACAGTACAATTACAGACCCCATACAGATCTGCTTTTATTTAAGTTGTCAAGACAATTTTAGGCGTATTTCTAGAGACTTTATAGTAATCATAATAAAGTTAAAACATATTGGACCTGCTTGGACAACCTCAACTCTGCTATGGAGCATAAAAATTAGATATGGTTAAGATGGAGTTCATCTAGAAAGTGCAAAATCCTGTTCAGAATTAATTTTCATAAAGGAATACGATATGAAATTCCAGATGAATTGTGCCAAATAACCAATGCAATGCAAATAGTTTTAGTAAGCTACTTACAACATTTATTTTATGTTTCAGAGAGTAATAAAGATAAGTCCACAGCTGAGCTTCATTTTCTCTGAGGTATTGCAGTGGAGGTAGAGAGTGTACGGACTGCAATTCCTATTTTTCTTACACCTCTTACTTGCAAAAATTCAGACATTGCTAAGTTTTAGACTGAAGGAGACTGAAGATGTCATTCTTGCTCTCATTATTCAGAAGCATAAATATGATAAAATTCTGTTCTATTCGGCAAGGAAGGCTGAGCTATGAGTTAAAATGAAACTGAGTATTATGCATGCCAGAGGAAAAAAAAATTGTCTGGAAAAAAAAAAACCAAACTCAAAACCGAAAAAAAGAACAACTGCTATCAGACAAAATTTGGTAGTTTTGCTATAGCTTATTTAGATAGTTAAGTAATGATGGTCTTCGTGATGATGGCTCATATTAGCTTTGAAAGCAAGTGGCATAAATCTCTTGAACTCTTTACCGATTTATTCTCAGAGGTCTGTTCTCCCTGTAGTCAGGGAATCTTAACTTCCATTGCTTTTGAGGGGAGTTCTATCTGCATGTGTAAAAGCCCAGCATTCAATGTTTCTTTTTAAGGAAAAATTCAGAAGCTCCTAATATTTTTTTTTTCTTGTTTAAATTTAAAGCTTTTAATTTTCACATAAAATTTATGTTGTTGAATAAATTAATTCAAATGTGAGTCCATTTAATATAATTAATATAATGTAACAGAATATACTATGATTAATTGGGTATTTTTAAAGTGTAGTTTTCTCCTCTGAACCACTGCAATTGTAGTTATTTTCAGCATACTCAAAATAATTTAAACTAATTGTAAACTTTTGGTATGAAAAATCCTAGCTAGATCTGGACTTTAACTTTGTATTTGCAAACCCGTTCTATTTCAACACTGCTCTGTTTTAATTGTCTCTGATTAATTTTAATCCACTCTTAGATTTAAACTTTATAATGAAGTTTGTGAAGGCAACATACAGTAACATGATAGCCCTTCCAAGAGGTTGTATCAAAGGGTGGGGAAGTTCCTGGTGTAGAGTTCCTGCTTTGGCCTCACCCCACATTTCCTTGCAGATTTGGGTGTTTTAAAAAATAGTTTGCTGAAATTTTCACCCAGTCATACCTGTTTAAACTAGTCTTTCTTGCAAGCAGTAAGGAGTTAGGCAGAATGTGAATTTACTCTATTTTGAATTTTCCTTTTGGATTAGTTAAGTTAATTTTGAGGGTTTTTTCCAAGGTATTTTTCCATAACAAAGTAGAGAGATGCTTTCCTCTTTTGATTTCCCTCTCTTCTTCCTTTTCCTTTCCAATCTCCCCTAAACAAAAAAAGAACCAAACCAAACACAACCCCCAAAAAACCCCAACAAACAAACAAACAAACCCCAAAACAAACCAAAAAAAAAAAAAAAAGAGAGAGAGAGAAAATTTTTCAAACTGTTAAACAAGGAGGGGGATGCATGCGTTTAGGCTGATAACGTTTCTGCTTGCAGAGGCGAACAATTCTGAACTCTTAAAAGGCCTATTTTTTTCCAACAAACATACTTAGTATTATTTCCATTTGAAACATTTTTTTTTTCCTATAACAACTGCAAAATTTTGCATGAACATACATTTCAGTTTAAAACATGCATTTGTTTTGACAATTATATTTTATTACACATCCTTTTCTCAAATTACTCCTCCTTTTACTGGCTGTAAAATATTTTAGCATTTAGCAGTGCAGGTTCCAAAAACAAAGACCCAAGAAACAAAGCCTCAAACTGAATTCAGGAATTAAAATCTAGCTTTCTGTGAGAAATAGGAAGATATGTATGATGTCACATAATTTATGATGTGACCAAGAAATAATGGGTCACAGTTTTAGTACAGCTACCAAGCCTGAAGACTTGAAAGGTCTGTAAATCATTAAATGATTCTACAACTAGTCAAAATAGACAAGTAGAGCAGACAGAGCCAAATGTTAACATATTTGACAGGTCTGTAGCTTAATTGCTTTTATAATGCCAATCAAGTTGGCTCCACTTTGATTTTTTGGCTAGGCTTCTGAGAACTGAATTACCTATAACGTGGAAAATGTAAAATCCACAATTTTAATTTTTTTCCCACTGCAGACTTGGTCGGTGCTTATAAACAAACCATACTCTGCTTGTTTTTGTTTAGCCAGGTCATTAATATACTATCTTAGGACAATCATCACAACTCGTATCTGAGTCCTGGAAATCTGTCTGAAGCAGTCGCAGGAAAGTACTTCTGTTCAGACTAATTGCAGTCCTGTTTATGAGCACTTTTACACGAGCGTTTGAAGGAGCTTGCTTTACGTTTTTTGTATGCTTGCATCTTAATGAGACTCTGCCATTCTAACAGTGTTTGCTGTTTGAGCTGCCCAAGGTAAAACCTTAGCCAGACCGAGACAAGACTGTCCTCGGAACACAGCAAGGATTAGCTCGAGGAAAACACAGTTCTGCCTGAGCCGCATGAATGCTGTTTCTATGCTAACCTGGTCAGGGCAGTGAAAAGCAGATGATTGAGGGCTCAGGAAATTTCATCATCTGAAGAAAAGGTATTTACTATATGAACTCCCATTGCTAAAGAGCATTATCAGAATCCTGTATAGATAGGACTGCAGAAGACAGGACACAAAATAGCATGAGATGGCTTGTCTAGATTTTTGAAGCCCGGCTTTATTGGAGAAAAAGGTAACATAGAACAAAGCTTTTGAGAATCCAGTATGCTTTGCCCTTGACATGCAGCACCACATAGTTAAGGTTGTCACCTTTGAAATCTATAAGAAAAACAGTCACTTTGGACAGATGTCTGTTACTCAGTAGCTGTTCTGGTAACAGGCAGGTCCATAGTGAAATCACCTCTCCAGCAGCTCAGTGTAATTCATCTGATGCTCTTGGGATCTTTTGGCATACAAACACCAAGACTTTTAGAAGTAGTTTGGAGCACTGCAGTGGCACTCCGTAAATCAGACTTCTAAGCCTTGTTCTGTTGCAGAGTTAGTATGTGATTTCATAGTAAATCATTGAATAGTTCTATGCTTTAGTTGCTTTTTATAAATCGAGGATGGTAATTCTTCCATTCTTGCATCCCTTGAGTGCATTTTTAATTTAGATACTATTTTTTTTATGACAGGGTACAATCTTTATTTTGTGTCTGTACAATGCTCAGCACTTCAGGAACCTTGACCTTAATTAGGATTAATGGATGCTAGCAAATGGCACGGGAAAACAAGCTGCATCTAGCAACTGGCAAAAAGTAAGGGCCTGGGACAGTGTACAAAATTTGATATGACTGCATGTAATAAACAGTTAACTGAAAATTTTGGAACTTGCACCTGCTTACCTTTTTGTAAGTTGAATGAGTAACGAAGACGTTGTAGACACTTTCTTTTGCAGAAGTTGATTTTGGATAATTATACAATATGTTGCTTATGTATTTTAATGGTTGCCATTAATTGCCGTAATTGCTCTCCCTGGGTGATTTTGTTGGGAAATATTAACACACTTAATAACAGTAGTAATCCTTTCTTCAACAGTGAAACCTTAAAATGTGATATGTGACAAGCTGGATGGGATGCAGAAGAAAGATCTAGGCTGACCCTAAATGCTTTTAGCTGAGAGCAGGAAAAAGGCTATGATTTTAAGTAGGTAATAAGGTTAATTAGAGGCACCAGAACAGCTGATGGTCAGTAGTGATGAAAGGAAAAGAATCTAGTACTTTCTTCTGGGATGGAAAACACAGAAATTTCTTCCTGAATTGCAAACTGTGCCCTCTTCAGAACCTACACGTAAAGTTACAAATGGAGCCTTAGGAGACTTGGGTCTGGTGTGCTCATTTTTTATCTAATCTCATAAAGGCACAAAATGCAGTTGCATTAAGAACAACAAGAATTTCTTCTCTTAGTGTAATGAGGGGGGTGAAAATCTGTTTATTTTCTAGTAAAGTTTATTACAAGGTGATTTGAGCACATGAAGAAGTAGAAAACATTCTGACTTTTTAAATTGGAGTGTTGCTAAGTGGTTGTTGTTAAACTAAGGGGGTTTTTTTGCTATGCAGTGGATTTTATTTCCTCATGGACAAAAAAAAATACAACCCTCAACTATTTCTGCTTCTCCCTTGCATTCAGTAGAGTGGGAAAATAGGAGGTGGCATGTGATAGACAGTACTGTATTACTGTACAAGACTATACTGCCATCGAGAGGTGTTGAGTGATATCATACCAAGTGCAGAGTTAAGAACTGCAAAAATGAAAAAAAACCAACTTGTTTTTAAAAATTCACATGTGTGGACACATAGCTGGTTCTCCGTGTGTTAAAGCACATTGAACATTTTAGAGGCATGCAGATTTCTAGCTATCTGAGTATGAGGAGTTCTTAGATGACAGAGGTATTTCCCTTTCATTTTCTTGCCTTACATCAAGACCATAAGTGCTTGTGATTAGGTCAAATGTTAAATTCTTTCAGAATAATATGGACCCTTTGTGGGCCCTTACAGATAATTACCTATGCGGTACCTCTAGGTAACTACTCCTATAAATAACTCAAAATTGCAGTTTTTATTTTAATCACATGATAATAACTGAAAAGTAATAGATTTGCTTTTACAGTCAGATCATTTGTTTCTTTAAAAAATGTTTGAAAGAGGTGATAAGGAATTCAGAATTGAGTAATTCAACTTTCATAATTCAAATTCAACTTTATAACTTCAGTATAGAAAAATGGCTGTTACGGCAAACTATCCATATTAATCAGTTGATGAAGTTGATTTTTGTGACACTTAGTGGAGACATCATGAAGCTTGAGCAACCTGAGCTTAAAATGTGTTTATTCTGGGGGGGAAAAAAAAAAGTTTTCACATTCTGGCCTTTGGGAGCATATTTTGAAATTTTAAAATGAGATACACTTTCAGCTGCAAAAATTAGCAAACAAGAAGGCAATGTTCTTCAACTCTTGGCCAAACAGGATGAATGAGCAGGGTGATATCATATGCTGATGATGTTTTGTCTGTTTCTCATAATAGTTTATGCCAGCACCTTGAAGAGACTGAAAAAAAAAAAAAGAGGTTGATCAGATTTCTTTTATGGTGTACACTATGCAAAAACTCAGAAAGAAAACAGAAGACGTGCTTGTGATTCAAGCTGCTGATTTGGAGATCAGGATATCTGGAAACTCTTACAAGTTGTGTGTGTTTGAGCTGGGGGGCTGCACACAGTGAGCATACAATTAACCTCAAATCCCATTCTTATAAAACTGGAGTCATTGTACTTTCCTCCCAGGAGCACTGGGAGGAAATACTGTTAATATTTATGAGCTACTTACATACTGTGGTGATGAATAACACAATAGGAGTCACCACTACTAGACAAGCAAGAAGTAATTTCATTAGAGTGTATAGTAGCCATCTCCTGTTTGCTTTCCCCCCATTTTGAGAGTAAGGAGCTGCAGTTACCAGCATAGATGGTTAAATAACAGAGTGATAAAAGCTCCCCACCAGGCAACTGTACTTGTTACAGCTAGAACTGCCTCTGCATGGCTGATAAACCAGCCGCCTTCTCCATCACAAAGCAGGCAGGTGGTAGAAGTCCTCCTACCGTGACCCTCTGTCAGGTATTGTCAGGCTCATCGCTTTCGGTTATTCACCATTTGATTTTTGGAGTATATCTTTGATCAAATTCAGATGATAACAAAGGTTGTTCAGGGAGTTCTGGGTTCTGGGCTACAGGACAGTTTTGTGAAAAGACTTGGTTGGAAACTTTTTGGCCATAGTAACCCCATGTACCACTACAGACTGGGGGATGAGTGGCTGGAGATCAGCCTGGCAGAGAGGGACCTGGGAGTACAGGTTGACTACTGTCTGAACATGAGTCAGCAGTGTGCCCAGGTGGCAC